>CAUYLG010041486.1:0-48344 GCA_963573385.1 Cacajao melanocephalus | reverse complement strand
TTGCTATTGTAAACAGTGCTGCAGTGAACATTCGTGTGCATGTGTCCTTATAATAGAATGATTTATAATCCTTTGGATATATACCCAGTAATGGGATTGCTGGGTCAAATGGAATTTCTATTTCTAGGTCCTTGAGGAATCGCCACACCGTCTTCCACAATGGTTGAACTAATTTACACTCCCACCAACAGTGTAAAAGTGTTCCTATTTCTCTCCACATCCTCTCCAGCATCTGTTGTCTCTTGATTTTTTAATGATCGCCATTCTAACTGGCGTGAGATGGTATCTCAATGTAGTTTTGATTTGCATTTCTCTAATGAGCAGTGATGATGAGCATTTTTTCATTTGTTTGTTGGCCTCATCATGTATGTCTTCTTTTGTAAAGTATCTGTTCATATCCTTTGCTCACTTTTGAATGGGCTAGTTTGTTTTTTTCTTGTAAATCTGTTTTAGTTCTTTGTAGATTCTGGATATTAGCCCTTTGTCAGATGGGTAAACTGCAAAAATTTTTTCCCATTCTGTTGGTTGCTGGTTCACTCTAATGACTGTTTCTTTTGCTGTACAGAAGCTCTGGAGTTTGATTAGCTCCCATTTGTCTATTTTGGCTTTTGTTGCCAATGCTTTTGGTGTTTTAGTCATGAAGTCCTGGCCTATGCCTATGTCCTAAATGGTTTTGCCTAGATTTTCTCCTAGGGTTTTTATGGTGTTAGGTCTTATGTTTAAGTTTTTAATCCATCTGGAGTTAATTTTAGTGTAAAGTGTCAGGAAGGGGTCCAGTTTCTGCTTTAAGAGTAGAAAGTGGCCCGGGCCTGGTGGCTCACGCCTGTAATCCCCGCACTTTCAGAAGCCGAGGCAGGCAGATCACCAGGTCAGGAGATTGAGACCACCCGGGTTAACACAGTTAAACCCTGTCTCTACTAATAATACCAAAAACAACAACAACAAAACTACCAGGGTGTGATAGTGCTTGCCTGTAATCCCAGCTACTCGGGAGGCTGAGTCAGGAGAATCGTTTGAACCAGCGAAGTGGAGGTGGCAGTGAGCCAGGACAGCGCCACTGCACTCCAGCCTGGGAGACAGAGCGAGACTCCGTCTCAAAAAAAAAAAAAAAAAGTAGAAAGTGGTTGCCCTTAGAAGGACAGGGAAGGATGGTTCAGAGGCATCTGTTTTTCATTAAAAGTTCTTAATACTATGTAACTTTTAATAGCATGAACATGTATAATTTTAATAAAAATAGAAGATATAGAAGTTACTTTTTTAAAGAGCTATCAGTCCCTCTGAGAAAGCAGTTTCAGTGCAGTTGTAGTAGTAAAAGCCAAAACATGAGCCACTCGAGAGCACTCATGGGTGATGAGAGCGAGGGGGTGGGAGGATGGCGTTGGGACCCAACACCAGAGTGGAGGTCCACACACTGAGGGAGCAGAGCATGCGAACAGCATCTTCCTGGATCTGATCATGATCCCAGGCACCGAGGACATCAGAATGACATAGGACACTCCTTACACGATGCAATAAAATTGCCTCAAAGGTGACTGCATCTATCCAGGTAAAAGTCTAGATTAGGGTGGTACACAGGGTAAGGAAAGATGGTGCCGGGCATGGTGGCTCACGCCTGTAATCCCAGCACTTTGGGAGGCCGAGGCAGGTGGATCACGAGGTCAGCAGTTCAAGACCAGCCTGGCCAACATGGTGAATCCCCATCTCTACTAAAAATACAAAAATTAGCTGGGCACAGTGGTGGGTCCGTGTAATCCCAGCTAATCAGGAGGCTGAGGCAGGAGAATTGCTTGAACCCCGGAACCTGAGGCTGCAGTAAGCCAAGATGAGCCACTGCACTATCCAGCCTGGGTGGCAGAGCAAGACTCCGTCTCGGAATTAAAAAAAAAAAAAAAAAAAAAGATGGTGTGAAAGCCTCCTGATTCTAATCATTTGTCACTCAGGTGTTGACCTCTCACCTCAATGCTCTTCCTTTCCCTACTGGCTGCAGCTGTCTGCTCATATGTGATAAAGCTCTGTGTCTGTTTATGAATAAATCTTCTGTTCTCACACGCTTTGACCTTACTTCTCGAGAACAAAATGGGATATTGAATAATTCAGGTGATTATTTCATATCTTCATTACATATTTTTGTAGCTAGACATAGCTTGTAGGCATAAAATAATCTCTGTCCCTCTGCATATTTTGCTTTCTATAATTCAGTAATCCATGTGAAAAAATTAATTGATGGCTATTGACAAAGAGACAGGGGAGTGTAGAGTAAAAAGCAGACTCAGACTTCAGTGGCCCTAATTAGAACCTATCTCTTGCCCTTGTGAGAGGGATCATTTCTAAGTGTTGGTTTCATCATTTAAAACAAGGTAGTTTCTACATATTGTTTTATTATTTAAAACAAGGCAGTTGGACTCTGATATATAAAATCTTTCCAGCCTAACATTCAATGACCAAAACTTTAAAAAGCTGGTACACATTTTCCAACAGTTGGAATATTGGATCTACTCTGAGAATTAGCTGTGGAAGTTTCATAGGCTCAAAAAATAACTAGTACTTAATTATTCCACTTGAAACCCTCTTCTACATATATTTAGATATTTAGTAGGGGCTAGAAACAAAGCTTGAATATATCATTCCCTAAAAGTCTGATAAGAATTGTTCATTGTAACTTGTTTATGTTGGGAACAAGTGAAATGAAAAACACTCCTTCACTATGCATGCTCCTGGTGGTCTGTTCCTTTGTCCCTTTGCACTTTGCCACTCTACTGGGGCACACTGCCTAATTGTGACTTTTTGACTGCCTTTTAGATCCTTGCACTGGTTTAGTGATTTATGTCTGCAGTCAGATTCTATATTATGACTGTTTTATCAATTCTCTATTGCAGCTTTCACAAAATATGCTCCACAGAACACTAATTCCACAAAACATTAATAGATGTTTTGAGAAAGATTTCCATGGTTACGTAAGTTTGGGGAAACATTGGATTAGACTGCTAAATCAGTTTCTTTAACCGAACAACTTCTCAGGCCCTTTCCTGCAGCAATACTCATGAGAATCTCTAAAAGAAAGATGCATATGCACAGCTTCTGAGCATGCACAGCCAGGATGTCCTCCTTTCCTGGGCCAGCTACTGAGACATGGTTTATGTCGTACACTTTAAAACAACTGTTTTAATGAGATATGCCTTTGAAACATTATAATTGTCTTCATATCTTTCCAATGAGGTGTGATATGTATGGATATCATGTCAGAGTCAAGGAATATTTGTATATTTGTATGTTATGCATCATAAGTAGTCAACAGTATGAGTTAAAAGAATGAATCTTTAGGTTTCCTATCAAAAACTCTGGCAAGGTTCCCATTTGGGATATAAAGCAAGTAGGAAAGAGGGTTGTCTTCATTCATTTTGCATTACTATAAAGGAATGCCTGAGGCTGAGTAATTTATAAGGAAAAGAAATGTATCTGGTTCACAGTTCTGTAGGCTGTGCAACAAGAATGGCACCAGTGTCTGCTCAGCTTTTGATGGAGTCCTCAGGCTGCTTCCACTCAAGACAGAAGGCAAAGAGGAGCCTGTGTGTGCAGAGATCACATGGCCGGAGAGGAAGCAAGGGAGAGAGGAGAAGTGCCAGACTCCTTTAACAACCAGCTCTGGGGGAACCTAACAGAACAAGAACTCACTTGCATGAGGAGGATGGCACAAAACCATTCATGAGGGATCCACCCCGTGACTCAAACTTCCTGTAAAGCACCAGCTCCAACATTGGGATCCAATTTTAACATGAAGTTTAGGGGACAAGTAAGTATCCCAACTACCAAAAGTTAGGTAATTAGCAGTGCCATCTTCCTCTCTAGTTTCAAGGACAGAATTTAATATTCTTTGGTCTCCCAGTGACCACTTCATTCTCCACTCCAGCAGCAGAAAAATCCCACAAAATTAGGGCATGTTATTTACTCCCTCTTAACTGGTGATTTAGAGTTGGTCAAATTACAGGCTAGAAATAATTTCATAATTTTTAAAACTCTAACCAACAAAAAATTTGTAATGACAGTAAATTTAACCATAGACGTACATAGTTCAAACTAAAATCTCTTGAAAGAAATCACATCAAATGGAAGCAGTGTCAACAAACATTCCACTGTGTAGCTAGGGATAATCTCCATTGCCCAGCTATGGTGAATATTGCAAAAGAGGGCATAATTACCTCTGAGACAAGCAGCTGAATCCATTGTTCCACAAGAGGTCATAAATGTAGTTGTTAGTCATCACAAAAACATTTTTAAATAGTACTTAAATGGATAATCCCCAGCTAGTGGAAGACTAATATGGTTCTCTTTCACAGAGCTTTGTTTCTTGAAATATAAAGTGTGTGTGTGTGTGTGTGTGTGTGTGTGTGTACAGATGTGGAAGAAGGTGGCAATGACAGCACTAGGTCACTGATGTCCTAAATGACAATGTCATTTAGAGAAAATGGGAGAAAAAACAAAGATCACAGGACGTTTTGGCTCAGCACATAACAAAAACAGACGTTCACTTATTGACTATTATGTGGCATTAATAATAACATTTCATAACTAAAATGTTACTCTAACTCTTTTGAAATTCTATGTTAAAAGATGAGCTCTCTTATATGTAGACATGGAACAACAAAAAGTTTCACTTATTCTAAATTACTGAGAAGGATTTAACATTAAGCCAACTCAGAATTATCTGACTTTAGTCCAGTATATACGTATTGACCAAGAGATAATTCATGATTGGCTTAACCAAATTTGGATTGTATTAGCAAGAATTAGGGGCAAACGTTAAGTTTAGAATTGCACAGCATACATGTACTAAAAAATAATGCTTACTAAACGTTTGAGAACATTATCTAAATACTACAGAATTTATTGTGACTTGATAGATACCTTGCATGCATACTACCTGCTGCAATGAAGAATGAAAAAGATCTTAAAACAGGGAGTGCATATACAGAAAAGTTCCAGAATAGTATCAAGACTGGGAACACACAGTGAATGCTGTGGAGGAATCCACTGCCTAGCAGGGATTTTAAGAAGGGATGAAATGGTCAGACAATAGGCAAGAGGTTATTCTGAGCAAACAAGATCACTGTGAAAAACAGACGAAGGAGTGAACTAATTACTAGAATAGCAAGGAAAGAGAGCTGTCTAAAGCATTTAAGATTTGACAAAAATTGAGCAAAAGGAGTACATAGTCTTCAAGGGAATGATGATTCAGTAGATGACCAGAGAGCTGCATATGAAACGTCAACAGAAGAGTGGTTGAGAGTGGCCAGTTCAAGGCTAGAATCCAGTGAATTAAAGGTTAAAAAAAAGTTACTTCACAGATGATTTGGACTTCTTTCTCCTCTGAGATCATAGAAAGTATATTGGAAGATAAAAGACTGTGATTTTGATTCCAGTTTATTGCTTCAATAATTGGGTAACTATAAGGATGCATTCCAACCTTAAGATTTACTGAAGCTTTAGACAGGGATTGGCTTCTATGGTTCTAATTCCTCCATTATACAGGTGATGGTTGATAATTGGACCAACCTTGCTTAAAAACCTCCAGTGAGGCGGAAGTTAGTTCTCACCAGAATAACACTCCAAATCTCTGGAAAACGAAGTACTTGTAATTAACCCAAGGATCATTATTGGCTGTTAAAACCATCAGGTAAAAATTGCTAGGGAAGAGCATATGTGCATGAATCCAAAGTGTCACCTCACAGATTTTTTTTATTACAGGTACACAGGGGAAGTGGAGAGGCCATCTTAACTGAGTGATCCAACTGAGTATTTTGAATGGAGGAGCAACCTTTGATGCGATACAAAGGTGACTCAGACAACTTGTTGCCCAAAATTTGAGTCCAATCAAGCTTATAGACTTAACTTTCAGCTTACAAAAAATACAGGAAGAGAAATTAAACACCACCAAATACAGAATGTGGGACATTGTACAAGGTAACTGACTTGCTTTCTTCAAGGAGTCAAGGGCATGGGGAAAACAAGGTGGAGTGACTATACCAGAATGAGAGAATAACGATATAAAACAACCAAAGGCAATGTGTGAAACCTGACCAGATCCTGGTATTTGTTTGTTTGTTTGTTTGTTTGTTTGTTTTGGTTTAAATTACAAAACATATTTGAGAATAGAAAAACTTGAGAAAAATGCATATTAAATATTAGAAAAGTATTTTATAGTCTGAGACACTATAATAATGTTTTAGTCAAATTAAAGGAAGTTCTTTATTTTTAGGGGAGATAGAAAACAAATATTGCAAAAGGTTAACTATTGATTCTAAGTGGCAAGTGTGTGGGTGATAATTATTCTGTTTTCCCAACTTTTCTGTATCTTTGAAAATCTTCATGAAATAAGTTTGAAGCATCTTTCTTTTGCCAACATGAATCTGCTTCTGTTGTGTTCACCTAATCATCCTAACGCCACTGCCTCCAGCTCCATTCTTCCCCTCTGGCAGCACCATGACAGGGGCTGTGCCTGCTCCCCTACTGAGCATTCAGAGTTATAACCTGGAGAGCTCAGCCTCTCAGTCCTCTCTGGCCGTCAACATTTCTCTACCCCCTCAACTGCAGCTGCTATTGAAATATACTGTTGGTGGAAATATAAACTACTACAATCACTACAGAGAATAGTACAGTTGCTATGGAGAATAGTATGGACATTCCTCAAAAGACTACTAATAAGACTGTGATCCAGCAATCCCACTACTGAGCATTTATCCAAAGGAAAGAAATCAGTGTATGGAAGAGACATCTGCATCCCCATGTTTACTGCAGCACTATTCACAATAGCCAAATATGGGATCAACCTAGGTATCTAGGAACAGATAAATGGGTAAAGAAAGTATGGTATAATACACAATGGAATACTATTCAGACATAAAACATAATGAAATCCTATTATTTGTGGCAACATGGATGGAACTGGAGGACCTTATGTTAAGTGAAATAAGCCAGGAACAGAAAGTTAAATACCACATGTTCTCACTCATATATTGAAGCACAAAAAAAAAAAAGTTGGTCTCCTAGAAGTAAAAAGTAGAAAAGAATACTAGAGGCTAGGCAGGGTAAAGGGAAAGGAAGGATGGGGAAAAGTTTGTTAAAGGATACAGAATTACATCTAAATAGGAGGAGTAAGTTCTAGTGTTCTACAGCAGTGTAGGATGACCCTGGTTAACAATAATAGATTATATAGTTTTAAATAGCTAGAAGGAAGATAGTGAAAGTTCCCAACAAAGAAATGAAAAATGTGTGACATCATGGTTATGCTAATTACCCTGATCTGATCACTATATATCATATGTATCAAAACATCACTATGTACTACATAAATATGTACAATTATATTTCAATTGGAATTTTAAAAAAAAAAAACACAGACTATAAAAAAGAAGAAAGAACTGCTAAAGACTTCCAAAGCTATGTCTTCAGGCCAGACCTCTTATTTGAGGTAATAAGAATGTAAATGCAATGTGACTGTAAATGTAAACGTACAAAGAACTTTCTTTACACTTCATAGGAAAAACAAGATCCCAAACCACCTATTGTCAGAGTACATTCTTTCCTCCCATGTAATTCCAACCCTCTAAATTTAAGGTGTTAATATGTTACAAATCTAATAAACTCTTAATTAAAATTCTTGTGACTTTTCAGTTAATTAAATCGAGATTTAACCACTTTTAAAAATACACAGATCCCTACTTAGTATATACAGGATGTAATTTTTGATTCTTTTATTCATAAGTTTAAAGTACCTTCATGTCAGAACCATAAATATCTGTACACTGAGTATATGCCGATTTGGAGTCTACCACATTCTGAAATGATATCAGGAACTGGGCTGAATCTATATTACCTCCAAGACTCACTTGGAATTTACTCAAATTTCAACATTTATTCACGTTTTAAATCTCTTTTACACAAAAGTAAATGTGTAAGGAAAGACCCAATATTAAGCCTACGGTTCCTCACAAAGGAGTAAAAATTCATAAAGGGTATTTAAGTAGAGAGAAGTAAACATCTAATAAAAGGGCAAAGATGTAGAAAGCACACAAAACTCTAACTTGGAGAGCAAATGGTTAAACTCTTTCAGGGAGCTACCAAGACTCACTGGTTTTGAGTAAAGCTCTGGAATAACGTGGTGTTTCTATGGCATTTCCAAGGAATCAAAGCAAATGGAGGTATTTTTTACCAAGAAGAGTAGGCAGAAAGAGCAAGTCTCAAAAAATGCAGAAACACATAAAATTGTAGCTTGCTTCCATTACACTCTCTCAAGTTAACTCATTTGCATCTCATCTGTATCACATGAGTAAATATGAGCTCTGTAGTAGCTCATATTTATAATGGGTATATCAGTTTGCCTACCAATAACAGGATTCATTTGGCTTTGGGACTACCTGTTTGACATACTAAGACATTTCTTCAAGGTGTCTTTGAAGCCTGGTATCTGTTTACAATCTGCAAATACACATCACTTTCAGGTCTCTCAGCAGATATGCATGAGTTCACTCTGTAAGTTATGACCGATACAGGTAACTGCTTTCTTTAAGCTGATTCTTTGCTCATTTATATAAATATTTCAGAAATGAAACCATTATTCTTGATTAACATACGGTGTCAATTCACTAATCATCATAAGCATAGAACTGCTACATATTCCCAAATTATTTCTACTTCGCCTAACAACGATCATAGATACCATGTAGTTGAAAAATTTTTCCCAGACCACACAAGGTAAGTGATTTCCCAACTAAATTGGATTCTATTTTGCTGAGTAGTTACACAAAACCTGGAAATGAAATCAAACAAACTAAAACCGAAGAATTTATTTATAAAGACAATATTTTTAGTTCGTCTCACCTAATTCTTCTCCCCTGCTTAAAAAAAAAAAAAACTATGAAGGCCTTTTAGAAGCGTGATGGGTTAGGTCCCCTTTGTTGGAAAGTTCTTAAGTCTTCATGGGCATGATAAAGGCATTAGCTGAACCAATGTTTCTGAAAGTTCATGTTTGCCATTATCTGAAGTTAACAGAGGTGCAAAGTCATAACTGAATTTTAACCATAAGTCAGAGAAATCAAACTTCTAAATTTGGAAATAATAAGTTTAATAGACAAACAAAACAGTATCACAGTGAATAAAATATTAAAGCATTATCTTTTTTTCATTCAATAGCATGAAGAGTTTTCTGGTGTCATACAAAGATTGCTCTTTAAAGCCAAATTAACTAGAAAAAAGACTGCCCACAATACACAGAGACACAAATTTATCATTGTAGATATTATACAGATAAGTGAAACACATAGTACCCACGTCCAGAGCTCTCTAGAAATCTCATTATATAACTCACCAATTTACTCAATGTTACATTTCAGACAAAACGAACATTTTTTAAAAGACTTATCAATATATAAATCCAAACCACAGAACATCTTCTAAACATGATATTTACTCTAAACACAATTTTCTGGAAATTGCATCACAATACTATCCAAACTAGATTTTATGAAATCATAAATGTACTTAGCTGTATCTTGGGGCTTCAATTCATTGGACCATATCCCATACATACTTTCACCCTACTTACTTTGGGCATACAAGTTCCCAAAGTTCAGTTTTATAATCAGAATCAAACTGCTTTCCAGTCATGTCAATTTGTTCTGAATACAGACGTTGGAATGGTGCACCATACCCGCATCACGCAACAAAGATTTCATCACAAACAAGTTAAAGTTGTCTTAGTAATGCCCCCTTTCTAAGAGTTACAAATATTTTCGTGTTAATTATTAGTAATGGGTTTGAGAGACTAAAATGCTTTTTAAAATTTTTGCCTAGTTTCTGTGAACATTCTAGTCTGCCAACTTGTAATCTGCTAAACAATTTCTTCTCAGAAATATACACACTGAACTTTTCCTACATCATGAAAAGAAGTTCATTAACTGAAATCACCTAGGTTATGCTTTTATTCAAAATAAATTGTGTAAGAACTTGAATCCAGTCCAAAACCCACTCAAAGGCAACAGGGATAGCAATGCGGTAAGCTGCACTCTGCCCCCGCCATTTTACTTCCTTGATGGGTCTTTTCAAGTAGGGCATCCACTTTGCATGTCTCTTGCCCACCCCTCTGTCTAGACTACAACACAAAGTCTTGCACATAAACCTAAATCATCATATTTTGATATAACTGAGTACTGTACAGCAAAATACTTAGGTTCTCAGCACTTCAAACTGTGAGCGGAAGCATCTCATTAACTGTGTCTGGGTTTTCATTGCCACAGTTCACCTCGAATTGTTATAAGATTCAGTTAAGTAAATCCTAATCGAAAAAAAATACAATGGGAAAAAAAGAAAGTCTTTACGAATTTATAGCAGCTAATTTAAATGGAACCTTTTCAGGACAAGGGGTAAGGCTGATTGAGCAATGTGGTTTAAAAAACCAAAACTAAGATGTTATAAGGAAAGACTCAAATGAAGGTTTCATGAAGAATAATCGCTCTATGAGAAGTTCACTCTCCTCCGTTCTTCTCAGAGAAGACTGAGGAGAGAGGAAAACAGACATGGAGGAAAGAGTGTGTGTCTCAAGGACAAACGGCCACATTCTGGCGCGAAGTTCACTGTGATGCAAATTCCTCAATGCTTTTAATTCTCTTTAGTAATGTGGCAAAACAGGTATTCAGTTGAAACCACCCAAGGGAATGGAACTGAGCTTCCTCTTGGCAAGGGAGAATGTGCAGAGGGAACAGGTATCTCAGTGGGAACGCTGACCACAGAGAGTGACTTAAGAGAGAAAACAAAGACCTAAAGACAATTCCAGGGTGTTCCAATACCAGGAGTCCGGGCGGGGAGGGAGTGCACACTTTGTAACAGATGTATCTCAGGCAACTTTCCTCTCATGTCCAACTGCCATCATAGAATGTCCATGACTACGAAAAGAGGGATCCATTCATTCCCGACTCTCCCTACAGCATAACACACCGCACCCCTACTGTCTGTCTGGCAGTGCTGAGTGAAACCCTGCCCTTTCTCTGGGAAGACTCACTGCTGTCAGTGCTCCATGAAGGGTGAGCTTATACAATTTTGCTAACCCTTTAGTAGAAATGAACATTTTTACTTCCAACCTGTAGGAAAGCCAATCAAGTAAACATATGGCCAAGGGAGCTTTGTTAATGTCATGGACACTAATCATAAAGAACATAAAA
The DNA here is from genome assembly GCA_963573385.1 of Cacajao melanocephalus. NCBI lineage: Eukaryota > Metazoa > Chordata > Mammalia > Primates > Pitheciidae > Cacajao > Cacajao melanocephalus. The sequence goes on along the minus strand of CAUYLG010041486.1, from coordinate 37,134 downwards.
GAAAATAAATTATAAATTATCTAACTTCATACTCAAACAGGGCAATGTGTCCAGTTACTTATTTTGCATACCAATTAAGAAGAAGGTGCCATACAGTCTAGAAATTCATGACAAACGCACTGGCAAAAACCATACACCATAAGAATAACAAGGCTCGAAGGGACCAGGCTGACAAAGACGACCCCAAGGGTGACTTTCTTAGACACCAGTAAGTAGATTCCTAAGGGTAAGGAGCTGAAGTACAGCAAACCTAGCAACCACACCAACACCCGGATGGATGTCTGAAACAGCAGGGACGTGCAGTTCCACACAGTCCAGTTGTGTGACACAGTGGTGACAGAGTCGAAGCTTGCAGGCCTATAAAATTCTACCACAGGAGTGGAGCTCAGGGACGGGGAGCTCTCTCTCTGCACCTCCATGATGGTTATGACCAAGCAGTTGGAGGACGTATGAGAAGGACTGACCAGAGAGGCCAGCCTCTTGGGGGTAAGCAACAGCTCCGTGGGGTTCTCTGGCAGGCACTTCTTCCCTTTGCCTCCACAAGTCAAGTTTACAAGGATATTGTTGTCATCCGGCAGGCTACTAACTTCATCATCTGGCAAGCATGTCTCAAACCTGCAGAAAGGACAGACAATGACACCTTGTGGGGAGTCCCCAAAGTCTATGATCTTATAGAGGCATTTGGCACAAACCCTATGACAACACTCCAGCACTTTGGGTTTCCTCTGTTTCAGATTGTATCGATTGTAACAGATCTTGCACTCGAGCTCGTCAGAGGCCTGAGACTCTGCAGTGTCTTCGGGAGGTTGACTGGCCATCTTGAATTATGTGTGCAATCTTCTGCCAGGTGTGTCTTGTTGAAGAATGGCTTTGATTAAGGTGCCCCTCTGAATATCATATCATCCAAATCTGGCAGCGACACAAAAAGGCAGGAAAAGTAGTGAAAGAAACCAGAAATCTTCCAGGCATTTTCAACTTCTGCATATAACTGTCTCAAATGCATATTTATAAAGGCCACATGAAGGGTCTGTAAAGAAGAAAAGAGATTCTAATGTAATGAACAGTTCATTGAAAAGGTGTTTTTGAAAAGTGCTTTATGGAATTTTCTGAGCTTCAAGGATTAGAAGCAATAGACTTCGAAGATGAAATCCCCTGCAGCTTTTCACACGCTTTTGTCCCCAGAACAGAAAAGTGTTATCTCCATGCTTAGCTGTTTCAGTCTAGAAGCAAGATAGTGAAAAAGGAGTTAAGAATCCTAATGAGTATAAAGGACAGTGTAGACCTAGCTATGTGCTCAAGAACATACTTTAATCTAGATCCAAGAGATTTTCACTCTGAAACTTGTAATAAATTTTGGCCTCTGCAAACAGAATGGGACATGTATCAGAAATAGAAGACTAATTCAGAGTATTGTTGGTGTAAATACCAGGTGTCTAAGTACTGTCAATAGTACTTAGGAATACACAAAAGGGAATATTAAGGACAAATGTTAAAAATGTGTTTTCAGAGAGTGCTTTGATAGAGATGAGAGCATATTTAAGTAGAGCAGACTGTTCTCACCTTCTCAGCGTAAAGAAATCTGTTATATAAGTGCCTTTATTGTTTGACTATTCCATTTCAATTTTTTGTTTCAATACCAGTCTTGAAAACCACAGCTGTGCATATACATTCACTAAAGGAAGAATGAGGCATGTAACACCTGCTATAAGCATTATAAACAAGTCAAGTCTAAGTCCCAAGAAAGAGAAGTAAACACAGACAAAACACACATAGCTATGTCTCTGGATATGAAGAAATCACTTGTGCATAGTTATCAAGAAATACTCAACATTCACTTACTCATCTACTTTATTTCACGTAAACTCTTTCTGTAGTAAAAGGAAAGTGTAACACAATCTATAGTCCTTACTATTATTACTACTACTACTATTACTGGTCATTACCAGCTTTGGACAAATGGCTGAAGGTTAGTTTCATATGCACAGTCAGTTCTCAATTTCAGTACTAATGGAAGGGAGCAGTAATATAGAAAATTTCCAAATTATTTTTAATTAGCTTTAATATATATGGTATTTTTGGTAGTTGATTCACCTTAAATTATATTTGGCTTAGAAAAATATCAAAATATATTTGAATTTCTGAGCACACCTTCAAGCAATAATAGCAGAAAGTTGCCATAACAGTTTTGAGGGCAGAGTGTAGCTGTGCTAGACATTTAATTTGCTATGGATCATACTGCACTAACAGTGAAAGGCAGTGGGTAGCTGAATTTAGGTAACTTTAAAAATCATGAATAGTTCACTTGTTAATACATATTACCTTTATTTTGATTTAAGACTTTAATTTTTAATTGATTTCCTATTCTACAAGAATGTATAATGGGTAGCAGTGGCAAAAAGAAGTCAATCAATAGAATCTCTGGTAGCCAAAATGTAGTTGGGATTTTTAAAAATACAGTTCATTGTGTATGTATGCCTGTATTTCAAAACTACTACCATGAACCAATCTCCATATATCCAGCCTAACACACACACACAAAAGATATACAGACACAAACATCAACTCTTCTCTTTCTTTCCACGTGCCCTATGATTTTCCTTATTCCTGATCCTGATCCCATTCAGGATACACATGCCCATCTCACAGCAAAACATGACCATGTCCTGCTCACAATTCCACAAGGCTGGCATTTCTTCCTCCTGTGAGATGGACAAGATGACAGCCAAAGAACAGGAAGGAGTTCTACCCTGGTCACCACACCTAATCCTAGCTCCCTTTATGGGACAGTCCCTAGCCCTTGGCAGTTCACTGGTGATCTGTTCACCTGGAAAGCTCCCATTCATTCTCTACCGAACACAGGCTCCTACAACAGTACCCCTGGTAGCCACACACAGACCTAGGCCCACCCAAATGGAACATGTCCTGTGTTCTTTGCAGCTACACCCCCACCAAGCTTTAATGACCTCCCGAATCCAGAGGTTAGAAAGCTGATGGCCCAGTAAGGTTAGCAGCAGTATCTGTCCCCATTGCCAGAGAAAGGACTGAGGTATGTGGAGTCATGTGAAAAAGGAAAAGAAAGTATGTAAACACATGCATAAAGACATCAGAAAAAAAGTAAAACATCCAATGAAGATAACCAGGCAAAATTACATCTAGAGGCACAGAAAGCTAGAGTAGACACATAAGTGTTTCTGCATACGTGAGAACACGTTAGAATATTAGCATTTGACAGTCAGCGGGTCACATTCTCACTTTCTGTACCAAGCTTCCAACCATTAGAAGAGTAGCAGTAACACTCTATGTTAGGCCAGCCACAATTTCTAGCTGATAATTATGAGAATCTAAATTATTTCCTTGACAATAGTGAGCTACTATTTGAAACAAAGCTTTCTTTTGTTACAGAAATACCCTTATCAGATTACTGAATATGTTAAGATAGAGTGTTATGTGATTATACTGTTCATAGTTACAAAAATTTATATAAGGGACTTCTCAGTAGCATGCAAAGAAAATACTCAATATTCAAATATCTGATAAAAAATATGTCTACTCTAATGCCAAGGCCAACTCCAGAAACATATTCCATCAGCAGGAAAGCCTTCATCATGTCCTGCTTCTAAGAATGGCTCTTCCGGGCAGGACCAGGTGACAGCCTTGAGCTCTGGTAGCATCCCTGGAAATGCAGCCAACACAAGTATTTCTTCCTGGAATGGCGGAAAATGACCTTGGTGTACCAGAAAAATGGGATCACACGTGGGTTCAGAGAATGACAGCAAGGTTTCATTGAGTGGAAGTTCTCAGGAGATGTCTGGGGAGTCAGAATGGAGATGGAGTGGGAAGGTGGTTTTCCCGTGGAGTCATGCAACTCAGCAGCCTGGGCTCTCCTCCGACTGCCCTGGCCAAACTCCATGTCATTCCATTGGTCCCTGGACTGCCAGCCTGCCAGCATCTGTCAGTGCGGTCTTGCCCTGTGGCATTCCTCTCAGCATCCACCCGCTTGTGTGTCTCAGGGTTTTTATAGGTACAGGATGGGGATGTGATGGGCCAGGGTGGTCTTGGAAAATGCAACAGTTGGGTGTGAAGGCAGGAGTGCCTGTCCTCACCTAGGTCTGTGACAGGTCCAGGGATGGAGCCCTAGCCAGGCACCATGTCCTTCTCTACCCAGCACTTCCCTGCCCCCTTTCTGTATCAATTCTAAAATAAGCTTTGTGTTAGATGATTTTGCCCAATAGTAGGTCAATGCAAGTGTCCTAAACACGTTTAAGGTAGGCTAGGTTAAGATACGATGTTTGGTAGGTTAGGTATATTAAATGTATTTTCTTTCAACTTAAGTATTTTCAACTTCCAAAGATTTTACTGGGATGTGACCCTGTCATAAGTTGAAAAGCATCTGTATTTCTCTATCTACGTATGATTTTAAAGACACAAATAAACACAATCTTTTTCTTGTTTTTTATTAGTATCATATCAAGTTTTCTGCATCTTGCTTTTCCTACTCAAAAATAGCTCATTCAACTGAGATAGCCCTAAATTCCATTTATAATGGCGGCATGATATTTCACCATTTGGATATATTGTAATATATACAACCATTCCTCTCCTGGTGGGCATTTATTTGTCTCTATTTTTCCCCCAACACAAACAGTAATGCTGAACACAACGTTATAATATATACTCTTACATGTGGGTGCTTTTATTTCTTTAGGAGAACAAGGAGCAGAATTTCTGGATCAAACAGATACTACTTGTAATCTATTTTGCCAGATTGCTTTCCAAAAAGGCTATAACACATACTGAACTAGTAATACGAGTATTCTTTCTCCTAAATAGCAATAGTTGTTGAACTTTTAAAGTTTGCCAGTGTAAGGCAAAGAAACCCCTTGGTTTCTTCTGATAGTTTTTATTACTAGCATCTATACATTTTGTTAAACGCTTTTGTAGCATCTATTGATGTGATCATACGATTTTCTACCTTTAAATATATCATGTAATAAACTGCACTGATAAATTTTGACTTTTATATTCTTGGAATAAACCCTACTTGGTCACAGTTGGGTCCTCAAACACACTTATGGGTTCCATCTGCTAATATTTTATTTCAGCATTTTGCATCTGTATTCAAAATTAAATTGGTCTCTAGATTTTTTGTGCTCTGTTAGGTTTTGGCATTAAATGTATGCTTATATTTTAAGTGAAACAGGAGGTTTTCATCTTCTGGAACAGTTTAAATACTGATAAAGTTATGTGTTCTTTAAGTTACATAAAACTCAGCTGTAATTTCACATGATTCCACTGTCATTTTCAATAGTAGATCTTTAATCATTTTTCCATATCTTTTAGGGTTCCTGTCCTATTCAAATGTTCCATTTCTTCCTAGGTTAAATTTAGACATTTACATTTGACAAAGAAAAAATCCATTTCTTCTCATTTTTCAAATTCATTCCCATAGAGTTCAGAGAATTCTGTTATCCTCTTTGCATCACCTCTGCCCCTCTGGTTGTTTCTTTTCTCACTTACAGTCTTCTAAATTGTTTTACTCCTTATTAATTTCCTAATCAGACAAACTATTTTACTGTGCTTTTCAAAGACCAGCTAATATATGTATTTATCCTGTTACTTTTAATTTTATTAATTTCAGCTTTTATCTTTATTAGTCCCCCTAATTTATTGCTGTTTGTTTTGTTTTCTCCCAATTCATACTAAGAATACACTTTATCTTTATGCTTAAATACTAAAAATATCTAAAGACTATAGATGCAGCTTTCTCTCTATTCCATTACTTGTGGAATAGATTGTGTACCTTTTATTGATTTCTAGATGGCTTGTGATTTGACTTTTGATTTCTCCTTTGATATAAAGGTTATATAGGGCAAGGCACTGTGGCTCACGCCTATAATCCCCAACACTTCAGGAGGCCGAGGGTAGAGGATCACTTGAGCCTAAGAGTTTGAGACTAGCCAAGGTAATATAGTGAGACCCCCATCTCTATTTTTTAAAAAAATTAATAAACTTTAAGAAGGTTATATAGAGTTTTCTTAAATTTCTAAATAAAATTTCTTTATTACTTTGTTATTTATTTATAATAGTAAGGCATTATGATCAGAGAACAAAATTTATAAAAAATCTCTTCCTTTTAATTTATCATGGTACTCTTTGGGGTCAAGTATATGATCATTTTTCTAAGTAGTCTAGAAAGAAATATTCTGTATGGTTCTAGAATATCTATTAAACCTAACTTTTTAATTTATCAGTTTTTGAATCATCAAGGTATGTGCAAGGTTATGACAGGTTGAAACAGCCGAGAGAGATTTATTTAAGTGTCTCATCATAAATATATTTGCATTTCTAACAGTTTTGTTTCACACAGTTAGTGGCTACGTTAGCCTACATATACAGCTTTATTTTATTGTTAAACTCTGCCTCTTCTGTCATTATATAATGTCTTTCCTTATCCTATGTATGCCTTTCACTTAAATACCAAGCTTTATACCTTATCTAAAGCTTACATTGCTAGTTCTACTGACTCTGCATTTGCTTGGGATGGATGTGCACCCTTTCAATTCCATCTTCCATTACTTTATTTCACGTTTCTTATAAAGAGCTGCCAGGGACATGGTGCACAATGTGTAATCCCAGCAGTTTGGGAGGCCAAGATGAGTAGATCGCTTGAGCCCAAGAGTTGGAGACCAGCCTAGGCAACAAGGCAAAAGTCTGTCTATACAAAAAATACAGAAATTTGCCAGGCACGTTGGTGCGCACCTGTGGTCCCAGCTACTCAGAAGGCTGAGGTGGGAGGATCACTTGAGCCCAGGAGGTTGAGACTGCAGTAAGCTGTGATTGCAGCACTGCACTCCAGCCTAGGCAACAGAGAGAACATGTCTGAAAACACACACACACACACACACACACACACACACACAACACCCAGCATACTACTTGGTTTTACTTTTTTGGGGGAGATGGGTAGTGGGGATAGGTTCCTGATCTATCACCCAGGCTGGAGTGTAGTGGCTCGATGTTGACTCACTGCAACCTTCGCAGTGCAGGTCAAGCAATCTTCCCGCCTCAGCCCCTGGAGTAGCTGGGATCAAAGGTGTGCACCACCATGCTTAGCTAATTTTTGCATTTTTAGTAGAGCCAGGGTTTTGCCATGTTTCCCAGGCTGGTCTCAAACTCCTGGACTCAAGTGATCCACCCACCTTGGCCTCCCAAAATGCTGGGATTATAGGTATGAGCCACTATGCCTGACCTGGGTTTTGAATTTTAACTCAGTCTGATAATTTTCCCATTAAAACATTTAACGAATTTTAAAAATTTGTAATTTTTCCAAGTTCATTCACATTTAATGTAAAGACTGTTATATATTAACTCATTCTTTCCTTCTCACTTGATTTAATTGATTAAAAATTCCAAATATTTCCCTCCTGTTATCTTCCTTCATCTCAAGGTCTGTGTTTCTGGTTAACTTTTTGTTCAGTTACTTTTTGTTTGGTATTATTATTTTTACCAGAAAATAGGTGATGATATTTCTGAATTCTTACATAGTAATAAACTTCCTCCTGACAGGGAAATGTATGTGATTTTCAGGCTTCTGTTTTTTTCTCTCTGAAACTAACCCAATAGTCCCATAGACTATTCTTTTTTTTTATAAACCTAAATTGACCTCTTTTGTCTTAAAGCTTAAAACTTATATTTGTTTTAATCTGAGCTCCTTCCTCAGCAGAGGACTTTCAGATCTCTCAAAAATAGTATCAAAGAACTGAAACTCACCAGATCACCACACCAGATGAGGGGCCCCTCATTCATCATGACTGCTTCCTTGCCCCTCTCTAGTTCCTGTTTTCTCAAACATTGTTACATTTCTTCCCTGTTATATAAACCCCTGGTTTTAGTCTGTCGGAGAGATGGATTTGAGAAGGATCTCAAATCTCCTCAGCCACAGTACCCAATTAAAGGCTTCTTCCTTGGTAATACTCCTTGTCTCAGTGATTGGCTTTCTGTGCGGTGAGCAAAGAGGGCCTAGGCCAAACCCTTGGTATTTTGGTAACATCTGCATGGTCTGCTGAAATTACAATTTCTAGTTTTCTGTGTCATGGATGAGAAATCTGCTGCTAGTCTGATACTTCTTCTTGGCAAGTAATTTGCTCTCTCTGTCTAGAAGTTTCTAAGATTTTGCTTCTTATTCTTGATAGTTCAAGGACTTTTCCAATAAATCCAGAGGTGTCTTTTTTCATAAATTTTGCCTAGAACTTAATAAGCCATTTGAATTTACAGACTCGAGTCCTGATTTTTAAGCTCAAAAAATTTGTTTCTTACATTTACTTAATTATTGCCTTTCCTCCATCTGTTCCTTTTTCTCTTTCTGGCTCTCTTGTTACTCACATGTTATATTTCCTGGATCTGTTTCCTTTTGTGATTTCCATTCCTTTATGTTTTTGTCTGTACTTTCAGATTCTTCTACTTGACCAACTAAGCTACCAATTCAAGCCTCAAGAATGCTCATCGTCACCTTCAGTTCATTTACTAAAATGTTTGATGGGGGAATCATGCATTTCATCTCTAGAAAGTCTTCTTGTGCTGCATCTGTATCTCCTTATGTGCTCTTTCTATTTTTTGTCAGGTTGTCATCTGTCTCTGGCTGCCGCTCCATCACATTCAGCGTGAGTTCTGTCTGTTCTTGTAAACTGTCTTCCCTTTAGTTGCAGTGCCAATATTTTCCTTTGTTATATCACTGGGGTTCAGGTCTGACTGTTGAAGGACCCATGGAACTGAAGTTCTATGAGTAGGGGGAAGCAAAATAGTCTCTTCTCTTGTGATCTAGCGGTGTGACAGCAGGTGGGCTTCCAGGACACTTCCAAGGCCTCCTGCTCCAAAGGACACCCCCAACTGTTGATTTTCTCCTTGGTTTCTTGTGGAACACACACAACACAAACACATGCCATGGGGTGAGGGTGAGTTTCAGTTTTCCTCCCAGGAGTCCCCACCTCTGTAGGTCAAGCTCATCACAGTATCCATTGCATCCTGATCCTCTGATGGGACTTATCTAATGGATGCCAGCCCTTAGTACCAGCCCAGCCTAGGAAGGAAGCCCCCATCTGCTCCCCACTCCCCACCCTCAGCTTTCACAAAGCTTGGGGTTTCACCTGCACTCAGGGTCTGCTGGCTCCAGGAGTAGTTGGGATCAGGAAAGGCAGATAGAGTAGAATTAAGAGAGCAAGATAGAAAGCCACTTATTTTGCTATCTTTCAAGAATCCCTGCCAACTGTTACTCCTGGAGTTTTTTGCCCCAGTATTTACCTACATGGGAAACATGGAAATTTGTGATAAAAGTTTAATTTGGGGAGAACATTGGCAATACTAATCATGTTCAGTGACTGTCACGTAAAGATATATACCAAATTGATATTCATCCCTAAGTTATAACTTCTTCATGGTAAGTAATTTACTTTTGGAAGTCTCCATTTTGCACATTATTTTGTTTTACTTCCTCTTGCAAACTATCTCATTCTAAGAATCCATAAACTGGACACTCAAGGGTTTGAGAATCATGTTCCTTTGCCTTTGGCTATCTTTCCTAAGCAATGCCTTTGAAGTTCTACCTTTTAATTCAGAGAGCTGTATTTCTATATACTAGTTAAATCCAAAATCCATTAGATAATAATTCTTTATATTTTCACATTTTAAAAACATTTGTGTTTTTTTAACAGATTGTCTTGAGCTTTTGCTGTTTGGATCGTGAACTGTTTTGGGGTCTTCCTCCCCACTTTTTCATGATGTAACTCGTCTATTTCAAATTTTTAAATTTATTAATAGACCATCTTACCTAAATATTCTTTGCCCTAGCCCCTGTCATGTGTGGCAGCTTGTCTGCAAATATGGCTGTAATAATTCTCCACAGCCCTGTACAAATCAGTTTCTACAATGTGACCTTTTCATCTGATCAACAGGAAGAGGAATCTGTTTTTCCCCACCTCTTAAATCTTGGCCTTGTGACTTGCTTTGACAAACATTAAGAGTTTGAAGCAAATTTGTGACCTAAGGGTGTCTTGAAGCTTCTGCTCTTGCTCTCTTGGAATTCTGAGGCCACCATCAAAGAAACCCAGGCTAGCCTCTCGGAAGATGAGAAACCACAGAGAGAAAGGCCCAGACAAAAGCCAGCACCAACGCCAGTCATGTGAGTGAGACCATTAGAGACCATCCAGCCTCAACTAACCACCAGAGACAACACCCATTTGAATGAGTGGCCCCATGAAAGAGCAGCTGAACAATGTGCCCCACTGAGCCCAGTAGAAAAGCTGAGCCACAGACTCATGAACAAATAAAATGGCTGTTGTTTCTGGCCACTGGTTTTTAGGTGGTTTTGTAACAATAGATAGCCAAAATAGCATGCTAAACTATTTCTTTCCAAACTAATCCAAAGGCAATCTCTGTCCAAAGAAATTGTTTCATTTATCAGTGAGTTACATGCCTACCTGGAAGACTCTTTTATGAACTTTGAAGCTGTCCAATCCATAGATCTTGCAAGTCTTGTTTTAGACACTGTTGGTCAAAATACAGTTTCTATGTATTCTTCCATGCATAAATTTAATAATTTGTATTATAATAACTTCTATTAATTCAAGTCTTTTTAAAAAGCTAAAAAATTTTAGAAAAACTGCATAACCTCTACTACAGTAAGGGGAAATTATAATTCCCACATAATAGGTATATGAACATCTGTCAAAGTTAAGTATCTTTCCTAAGATTATATAAGAACTCAGAACAAAAAAAAGTCAAAATATAGTTGAGCTTAAAAAAAAAAAACAGAGCTGTCACTGTGATCCTATTGTTTGTCTATCAAGGGCTCTATGCTGTATATTACTTCACTGTCCATATGACTTAATTGTATAGGTCTTAAGGTAAACTTCGGTTTTTCAAAATTTTTTTTTTGAGATAGAGTCTCGCTCCCTCACACAGTATGGAGTGCAGTGGTGCAATCTCAGCTCACTGCAACCTCCACCTCGTGGGTTCAAGCAATTCTCCTTCCTCAGCTTCTGGAGTCGCTGGGATTACAGGCATGCGCCACCATGCCTGGCTAATTTTTGTATTTTTAGTAGAGATGGGGTTTCACCATGTTGACCAGGCTGGTCTCGAATCCTGACCTCAGGGGATCCACCCACCTCAGCCTCCCAAAGTGCTAGGATTACAGGCGTGAGTCACCTCGCCTGGCCTCAAAATATTTCATATACGGTTTCATGTAGCCTAAATCATTCTCATAGAATCTATCAACCATTTTAATTTGGCATCAACAGGAGAGATTATATTTTTCCCCTTATAAAAAGACAACTGTCAAATTTCAACTCTCATTTCCAGAATACTCCTCCCATCTGGGAAAATAAATGTTGTAAACACTGCTCTCTAGATGATAACATATTTTAAAGGGCTCTGTAACAAGAAAACTTATACAAGTATTGTCATTTTCATTACCTGTGGTTTCTGTTTTTAGAAATGGTGCTAAATACCTGCTTCTATGTATAATTTATTTTTGTGCAAAATAGAGCATCATTTTTCAAACACTTTCATTTCTTGATCATCAGTTTTTATGATGTCTTAAATTCTTTGACTAATAACTCTATCTTCAAAAACACATGAGAGATTCTCACACTTGGAGCATCATTTTTCTTTGTATCAAGGCAGAACACTGGTTTTTATACTCAGCTATTGATAAAGTATACACATTTGCCATCTCTCTGACACCCAATTGCTCATTCACAAAACCCTATGCTCCTAACCTCATTATTTATGGAGCCTGAGTCCCAAATTAAGCTTAAACCACACATGTGGCATCTACCTCCAAGAAAGTCGTTTTTCCACCTAGCGATTCAGAAACTGGCTTCTGGTTAGAGCTTGAAAGACTCGCATTACTGTTAATAATTACTAACAATAATATGCTGGCCTCAGTCCCAATTATCACAGTTATCCCTTAGGGAACATTAACAATATTTGAACTTTGTAGAGATGATAGTCTCGGAATTAAGGGTTTTACTATGCCTTTCATTAAAAACAATCCTTCTCACTATAATAAAAGACTCCAACTCAAAAACCCTAAAAAGAATAGGCTCAACCAATGCCAAGCGCTCATTCTTGAAGGACCATCAGCTGATTCTAGAAGAATTCAACCCACAATACCCATAACCCCTAATGGTTGTTTGGCAGCATAAAGAGCAATTCCAGAAAGCCTCCCTCAACAACTGAAACTCTTACCTCCCCCCTCCTACAAGAACAAGCAATTAAATTTGATGGACAGTCATAATCTATTTATTAGGATATAGCCAAGATAATGACTTAGCAATCTAAGTTATTAATTTTGGAAGAGAGGCCACTATTTTTATATATGGAGTTGTGATTAATGCTGTGCTGTTTCTCAGCATTTTTTTTTTTTTTTTGAGATGAATTCTTGCTCTGTTGCCAGGCTGGAGTACAGTACCATGATGTCAGCTCACTTCAACCTCCGTCTCCCAGGTTCAAACAATTCCCCTGCCTCAGCCCCCTAAGTGGCTGGGACTACAGGCACATGCCACTACGCCCAGCTAATTTTTTTGTATTTTAGTAGAGACGGGATTTCATCATGGCCAGGAAGGTCTCGAACTCCTGAATTCATGATCTGCCCGCCTCGGTCTCCCAAAGTGCTGGGATTACAGGCGTGAGCCACCACTCCCAGACCTGCCAGCAGTTTTAAACCAATAAATGTTCAGCAATAAGAGAGAAAAAAACTGGTACTCTTCACCCCATATTTAGGTATCCACATCTGCTTTCTTCTTCAAGACCCTAGATGTGCAGCCAGAAGTATGACCATCCTCTTGCAGGCAGTCTTAAAACGGAAGCACATAGCGTCTAGAGTCAGGAGACCATGATTTGGTCTGGCTCTGACACTGTGATCTTGGACTAACCTTCCTCACAAAGTGATTGTGAGGATTCAATGAAATTGTTTAGGTATAAATATTTTACATAAATAAGCACTATATGGATGCGACTAGAAATTTAGAAATAATGGATCCATTGATATGGTACTTCAGCATTCTAAATTGGTAGTAGACAGAATATGCATTGAACATAGTATCAAAGGGTACACAGGTTTTCCATCTACAGATAGAGCAGATAGTATGTAAAGCAAGTAAAGCACAATTTGCCAATATTCTAATAATCTCTACTACCTGATGAGTTGAGAGGGAAATGTCATTCTCTTTTATTTATATTATGTATATGAACACTAACAAGTAATATATAAAGCTTGTAAATTTAGATTTTTTGCTCAGTACCTTACTCTTTATTTGGAAGAGGCAAACAAAGATATAATTTAAAATCATGGTTAATAAGAATACGGCCTGAAAATTACATTATTAAAAATGACTGAATCCTCTTCCATTAGATGAATTTCTTTCCTATTAACTTCTTCCTTCGTAATTTCCCTTGGCCAAAGTTTAATAATAAACTCTCTAACCTTATCAAGAAAAACTAAAATGTCTAAAGAAATTAGCATAGGTTATATGTACCATTTCTACAATTTCAAACTTAGGTAGATTATTTTGATGCCTATTTCACTAAATGGAACTGACACAGGATACCACACACGCGCACACACACACACACACACACACTCTCTCTCTCTCTCTCTCCCTCCCTCCAAACAACTTTTAATTTTTTATAATTGGTTTTCTTTTAGAAGACAGAAGTAACAGATTTGTTGGTCAAAAAAGTACATGATTATACTCCCAAAGCCATGGCTGAAAATCACCAACTGTCCTTCATCAATAGTGATTGACAGAAAAGTCATCTTCAACTGTGATAGAACTTATTCAAATGAGCAATAGTTGAGCTTGGGGTTTTTGTTTGTTTGTTTTTTGTAGAGACAGAGTCTTGGTATATTGCCCAGACTGGTCTCACACTCCTGGCCTCAAGTAATCCTCCTGCCTCGGCCTCCCAATGTGCTGGAATTACAGACATGAGCCACTGCACCTGGTTAGGTTGGGTGTTAATTCTTGATGGACTCATGACATAGCCCTCTTCTGATATTATCACTTTCACTTAATTATTCAGCAAGCATTTACTTAATGTCTATTAAGTGTCATGCTATGTACAAGATGCTGAGGATGCAAAGACAATCAAGACAGGGTTCCTGAAAGCAGAGGCTGATTGTAAAGGCAAATGCATCCTTTTCTGCCCTTATCTTGTCTCACCTGTCTTTCACCTTCTTCCCTGTGACTACAACCCTTACTCCTGAAACTATTCTCATAGGTTCCATGATATCATATTCTCTTAGTTTTCCTCCTAGTTCACTGACCACTATTCTCAATCTTCTCTGCCAGCTCTTCTATCAAATCCCTAAGTGTTAGAACTCCCTAGCCCTTGCTTGCACTCTTTCCCTTGGATTGTTTCATCTCCTCCAGTAGCTTTGAATACCATGACATGATGACTGCCCCTCAATTTGTGTCTGCAGCCTATCCCTTCCCTCTGAGTTCCAGAGTGTCTACAGCACCTCCACTTGTATTAACACAAACATTTCAAATTTAACAGGTCTAAGACAAGTTTCCACCCTCACCTCTCACTACCACCCAGTTGTTTCCTACAGTGTTCCACATTTTAATAAATGGCACCACCATTCTCTCAGTTTTTCAAAAACTAGGAGTCACCTTTGGTTCTACATTATACCTCACTCCTCATGCCCAATCCGTTTGGCAAGTCAGTCAATTCAACTAAAGTATGTTTCCAATCTTCCAATTTCATTCATCATCAACATCCTAATCCAGGCTTTGACCTTGTTCATTGCAAAACTCTCTAATTTATCTTCACGCTTCTAATCTTGCTCCACTATAAATTTTCATTGCAATGACCAAAGTAAGCTTCTAAAAATGTAAATGGAATTACATCTATCATCTGTTTATTACACTTAAATAGTTTTTCATTACATAGAGATTAAAATCCAAACTCTACACAGCAAGGTACTGTATAATCTGGCCTCTGCCTTCCCTCCAACCCTGTCTTGAACCACTGCTCACATTGTTTTCCTGCCACACTGGCCTTTGCTAAGTTCCATAAACAGTCTAAAGTCTTTCATGTTTTAGGCTGTTTGCTCAAGTGAAATGTTATACTAATCTCATTCCTTCTTAGAGATCTTGCCTTAGTCCGTTTTGTGTTGCTATAAAGGAATACCTTGATGCTGAGTAACTTACAAAGAAAAGAGGTTTATTTGATCCCCCATTCTGGGTGGCTGGAAAGTTCAGGACTGGACATGTGCACCTGATGAGGGTCTCAGGCTGCTTCTATTCGTGGGAAGAAATGTAAAGGAGCCGATGTGTGCAGAGATCACATGGCAAGACAGGAAGCTAGAGACAGGGGAGGTGCCAGGCTCTTTTTAACAATGAGTGCTCAAGGGAACTAATAGAGTAAGAATTCATTCATCCCCAAAGAAGATAATGAAAGATCTGATCAAATTTCAACATGAGGTCTGGAAGGGACAAATAACCAAAACCATAGCAGATCTCAATATAAACTCCTCAAGGAAGTCCTCCCCAATTACTCATTTTCAAAATCCCTTAACCCTTATTTTCTATTATGGCACTCTGTTTACTTCCTCCAACAAACTTGAAGAAGTCCAATTTAACTAATTTTGTTTGTTCTAAATTTCTACTACTACAATGTAAATTATAAGAATACAAGAACCACTAATGTGTTGCTTACCATTCTAAAGTACCTTTTTATCATAAGCCAGCACAGAGTAGATACTCAATAAATATTTGCCATATAAATATACTGAAATGTCTCCAAGACTCCTCCCACCTCTTCCAATCCGTAAATAGTATACCACACCCTTCTGAGTGTGTGAAGTCAGCACTTTGTCTTGATAAATATTCTTGAATGTGATACATTTTATAATGTATATTTTCAGATTATAAATTTAATACTCCAACATGTCCATAAAAATATCAAATCAGCTGAACTTCCCAAGAAATCTATAAACATGGAAAATAAGGATGTAAAAAGATTTGTAAGTCATAGCATCTAGGAAGTTCTCAATACATGCTGAAAAAATGAAAGAATTCCATTATTTGTCTTCATCATTTAAAATCTCCAATTTGATAAATATTTGTCCACATTCAGGCCCAGGTTTAGGCTCACCAAAGGTATCTATTAATAAAATTCAGAGAATCAAATTTCCATAGGATTGTTTCTCTGTAAATGTCCAGATATCAACCTGAAGAAGTATCCTTTATCCTTAAGGCTTTTAAATTTTCTACAAATGTTTCTTTACATACTAAGCAAAATAGTTATCACTACAATATCTTAGTATTCACAATGTTCTAAAAATTATATAGTCAAAGCTAGAAAGGTATTATTTTTATAATATTACCCTAAAATAAAAACAAAGCCACAAACCAAAATGTTTTGCTCACTTTCCATACTTCTAAATAATATACCATCTCTTCTCTAGCATTAATAAAAATGGCTACAGCACCTCATGAGATGAAGTAGATTTCTGTTCATCAAGGTCTAACTGTACTCTCAGCAGAAATGTCACCAATCCAATTAATAAAATGCCTCAATTAATAATGGGCAAAAAGATTTTTAAAGGAAATAAAAACACTTTCTATATTCTACCACATTTAATATATGCCTTAATCCAAGCTGGACAAGAAGAAAAAGAACTATAGATTAAATTTTATTAAATTTATTTGCCCCGAGTGGCTTTTCTCAATAGGCCTTTTAGAATCAATCTTAATAAATGTATCACTTTGCAATACAGCTACATAATGTGGCCTTATTGACTGACATATATTCAACTGTGAAGATTAGGATAAAGTGAAAGCCTGCAGTGTTTTTTAAATGAGACAAAATGATACTTACATATAAAGAAGACTGTTAAGAAAGATAGTTTTATATTTATTGTATAATAAGTAATTTGTCATGTGATAAGACATTCTAAATACTCTGTTCCCAAAGGGCAAACGCAGAAGAGCAATGCTTCCTTTCATATCAGCCCAGGAAATGATGAATTTGGGGAAGTTGTTATGTATTTTATTTATTTTTTTGAGATAGAGTCTCACTCTGTTGCCCAGGCTGGAGTGCAGTGGCACAATCTCAGCTCACTGCAACCTCTGACTCCCAGGTTCA
Organism: Cacajao melanocephalus; assembly: GCA_963573385.1. Classification (NCBI taxonomy): domain Eukaryota; kingdom Metazoa; phylum Chordata; class Mammalia; order Primates; family Pitheciidae; genus Cacajao; species Cacajao melanocephalus. The sequence goes on along the minus strand of CAUYLG010041486.1, from coordinate 19,986 downwards.
AGCAATTCTTCTGCCTCAGCCTCCTGAGTAGCTGGGATTACAGGCGCTTGCCACCACATGTAGAGATGGGGTTCCACCATGTTGGTCAGGCTGGTCTCAAACTCCTAACCTCGTGATCCACCACGAAGCTTTTAAATTATAAATAAATTATTCCAATATTTGTGGTTGAGAGAAAAAGAGCTTAGCTACTGGTATCCTTGAAGATGGTCATAATTAGTCTGGAAAACCTTCTTGGAAGGAAGTGAAACTTAGGAAACTTTTGTAGTGAGCCAAGATACATTAAGTAGAGAAAGAACATTATAGAGTAGTCTAACGCAAAGGATAGGCCGGGCGCGGTAGCTTACGCCTGTAATCCCAGCACTCTGGGAGGCTGAGGCAGGTGGATCACCTTAGGTCAGGAGTTTGAGACCAACCTGGCAAACACAGCGAAACTCCGTCTCTACTAAAAATACAAAAATTAGCTGGGCATGGTGGTGGGTGCCTGTAATCCCAGCTACTTGGGACGCTAAGGCAGGAGAGTTGCTTGAACCCGGGAGGTGGAGGTTGCAAGTGAGCATTGATCACGCCACTGCACTCTGGCCTCAATGACAAGACCAAGACTCTGTCTCAAAAAAATTTAAAAAAAAAACAAAAAACAAAGGACAGTCAGGATATATTAGGCCAAAGCAGAGACAGGGTGCAGCAGAAGATGAAAATAGACAGCTGGTCACTATCACAATAGCTAAGATTTGGAATCAAGTTAAATGGCCATCAACAAATGAATGGATTTAAAAATGTGGTAGGATACACAATAAAATACTATTCAGCCACAAGAAAGAATGGTACAAATTTTAATATTATGTAAAACTGTTGGAAGGAATCACATTTCTGAATCTGAAAACCATGTATTTTCATACCTAATAAAACATTTTTGGGGAGGGCATAGATATGGGTTCTTTCTATGTTGCCCAGGCTGGTCTTGAACTCCTGGCCTCAAGCAGTTCTCCCACCTCAGCCTCCCAAAGTGCTGCGATTACAGGTATGCGCCACACTGCACTTGGACTAATAAAACTTTTTTTAAATGGTACCATCATGGATTGTAAAGCTGCAGACAGAGACCACTCATACAATTTACAATAACAGTACAACTTTTTTAAAATGGTACCATCATGGATTGTAAAGCTGCAGGCAGAGACCACTCATAGAATTTACAATAACGGTACAACCGAGACATGAAAACCATTCTGCCATGGAGCACATAATGCGTCAAGGACCCCATGGTTGCAGTGCAACTGTTAACCAACACCAGCCATGGGGCTCCTCCCATGTCCCCACAGGGCCTAAGTCTAGAAAGTCTGAAACACCAAATATGTCAAAAAGTCATAATTTCATGATGGTACTTAAAAAAACAAAATGAACTCCTTTGGAAGATGTGAGGAAACTAACCCATTCTGAAAACAAATAACCAAGGGAAAGACACAAGAATTTACTCTGCCTTTTCTTCACATGTAGTTTCCTTTCTGTTACACCTTGAAAGCAATCAAATAATTGATGAGCTAAAATTCTTCTTATAAAAGCATTTCAACCAATAATGTTAGAATTATATTATTTTGTAACCCTTAGTAAAATAATCAATCTAGATCAGGAGTTGGCAGATAACTCCCAGTAGGTCATATCTAATCTGGTAAATGAAATTTTATAGGCATGTACTTGTGCCCATTCATGCACACACTGTTGAAGGCTGCATTCCTACTACAATGACAGAGACCATATTGGTCCTCAAAGCCAAAACTACTTACTGTCTGACCCTTTATATAAAAAGTTTACTAACCCCTAACCCTGATAATAATTATCAATGGCTGCCAAAATCACAACGCAAACATCAGATAAGGAGGTGGATGACATACAGGTCAGGCTTACAACTCCTGTGTTCACTGACGGGGATTCACACAACAAAGGGACAGGCAAGGCAGCAGATGCCTCCTGATGCCACACAGCAGGAAGCGCACAGCCCCTTCACCTTCATAGTCCTTCTTGCCAAAAAGCTGAAAATATGATCAAACCTCAGGTTCTCATTACCTGTTTATAGGAAACGTGAGGGATAGAAAAATGAATTAAATACATGGGGATGTAGTTAGTTAAAATTCAGACTGTGGGAAATTCCACAGGACAAAGGATCCAGTTAGTTCAATAAATAAATTGCAAGAAAAAAAAGAAGGGTGAATGTATAGACCAAGGGTGGCCAATCTTCCAGTTTCCTGTGCCACACTGTAAGGAGAATTGTCTTGGACAATACACTAACAATAGCCAATGAATGAACTAAAAAAAAATTAATTTAATTACGATTAAAATTTTAAAATCTCCTAATGTTTTCAGAAAGTTTATAAATTTGTGTTGAACCACATTTAAAGCTGTCCTGGCCGCATGCGGCCCACAGACCACGGGTTGGACAAGCTTGCTATAGACTAAAAGAGGCCTAAGAGATTTATTAGCTAAATATGTGAGTAGTCCTTATTTGGACTCTAATTATAACTGACCAATGGGGAAAGGGGGGACTTACAAGATAATAAGGGAAATTTGAATACCAATATTTCATGACAGTGAGGAATTACTCTGCAGTTGTTTCCTGGTGTGATAATGACATTGTGGTTATATTATTTAAAGGCAAGTCTCTTTACTGTTTTGAAGATACATACTGAGGTTTCGCAGATTAAATAATATGACATCTGGGCTTTGTTTCAAAATAATCCAACAGGGAGAGGGTAGATAAATGAAGCAAGATTGGCCATATGTTGATCACTGTTGAGGCTGAGTGATAAGTAAAAAAGGAAAAAGGGATTCATTATACCATTTTCTCCATTTCTGAATGTTTAAACTTTTTCCATAATAAAAAGATAAAAATAAAATCATTAGCAAAGCTTTCTCTCTACTTTCCAACATCTGTGCTCATGGATGCTTTGTTTCTCCCCCTGCCCATCCACCACGTATATTCTTTCATTAACCAAATGCCTACTGAATGTTTAACATAGCATAAGCCCTGGGCTAGGTGCTGGCGATGGCCTCACCTTCAAGAAATGTACAGTCTAGAGGGGGAGCCCAATAAGGAACTCAGTCATTAACACACTTGATGGTCAGTGCTGCACAAGCAGGACCCACAGAGTGCTAAGGAATACAGAGAAGGGGCAGCTACGCCTTCCCATATTCCTCATTCCCACCCCTTAATATTCTTTAACAGTAGGACTAATCTCCTGATTGTCGACTTTGCTCTTCTAAGGAGAGATGTCCTTTCTCTAAGTGGCCCTGACTTACCCCACCTAATAAGCCAGAGGCTTCACTTTGCCTCTTCCATGACTCGTGAATATAAAACACTGGACTCTGCCTCCACTCTTCCCTACATGTCCTTGACTTCCGTGATAATTACTCTGACAGCTCCCCAAATCCCATCCTCACCCAGTGCTCTCCTACTTACTTCCTGCTCTATAGTCAGTAACAAGCGCCCCCACCCCCTGCCACACATACACACCCAGGGCAGTACTAATTCCTTTGTTCTGCATCTTCACTAGTAAGTCACCTGTCCACTGTGTGACTGAATGGAATGAAATGCCACACAGTTTCCATACCAAAGGATCTGTCAGAGGTGTTCAAACTAGAGTGACTCCATCTTGCATAGCGGCTGGGTAAAATGAGGCTGAGACCTACTGAGCTGCATTCCTAGGAGGCTAGGCATTCTTAGTCACAGGATATCAACAGTTAAAGGAAGAAACTAATAATGTTTACTGAACAGACCCAGGACTTAACAAACCCAGAAGTGTCCCGATGTCCTGTCTTATGAACAAAAGCATTCTTTCTTCATTTAAGAATAAGTTTTGCAGTGAGACTCCATCTCCAAAAAAAAAAAAAAAAAAGTTTTGCTTTAAAGATAATATAGATTCTTGTGAAAGACAGTAGTTACACAAAGATTAACAATTCTTTGTCACAAGCCCTTGGAGTAGGGCTCATCTCCCCATAACTTTTTGCTTTGTTATCTCATATGCAAACAAGCATTGTGCCTAATTAAGGCAGACGAGTTCCTCTTCTCACTTTTAGGAATGACCTGTTCTCTCTGTGGAGTAGCCACCCTTTTATTCCTTCACTTTCTTAATGAACTTGCTTTCATTTTATTCTGTGGACTTGCCTCAAATTCTTTCCTGCCCAAGATCCAAGAACCCTCTCTTGGGGTCTGGACTGGGACCCCTTTCCAGTAACATATTCTGTGATGAGCTATGAACAGATGATACCAGAGAGATATTAACCAAAGTAAAACCGTCTGCATAGCACCAATTGGCCAACTTTAGGTAAGTGGTAGGATACATTTCATCCCAGGTAAAGAACAAAGTTGGGTTAGAAGCCCAACTCAGAAGGGTTAGAGGGTCCTCTCAGTAAGGACTCTTTTGGTTAAAAATAGATATGGCACTATGGGATATTGATCGCTTTTCTCTTTGGATTAATCTGCCTTGAACTCTTTGCTGATGGCTGTGGGGGACTGGATTAGGCATGTACAGGATCGTGGGACATGGGGAACTTTCTCTACCCCAAAGGGGGAAATGTGAGCGCTGATGGGCCTACTGGAGAAGATCTCTTCACAACTGACAAGCAGCTGCCTAGACTTTTGATTCAGTGTTGCTGCAATGGGTGGGTCTTTCCCTGGCCTCCCTGAGCTCCTCGCCTCCCTGGAGCATTGCTCCACAGGCAATGCTGTCTGCCCTTCCCTTTCCTCTGTCTCTCTTTACTATCTTTTATCTCTTTCCCTTTACTATCTTTTCTGTCATGCAGGGCAACTGTCAGCTTTTCCATCTTGCCCAGAGACCAGACGTTGAAACTCCTGGTTAGAGGTCATTCCACCCCACTTTAAGTGAATCAAAGATGACAGAGGTTGACAGGGGCCAATGGGCAAGTGTGAGCCTTGCCAGGTTGAGGCTGGGTGCAGAATGGGGTGGCTAGTATCTATGTTTGTTATGTGTATTTTGCTCCGGCCAAAATGGAAAATGTTCATTTGTTTCCCCCACACAGCCTGTTGGATGGCATCTTGCAAAACTGAGAGGCTTTTCCATGAAATGGAAAAGATGATTTTCTTTTGTAATGTGGCTTGGCTCCCACAGCTATGGGGCAACAAGCAAGACCAACAAAGCCACTCCGAGAATGGTAATTCAGAAATCTGGTATGCTGGCAAAAGAGTAAGAATTTCCTGCCAGCCAGACTTCTGGCCTCTCTGTGAAAACTGGTTAAATGAATGGTAAGAATCACTTGCATTATGAGAGCTTTTAGCCTTGGTGTCTAATAACTAGGCAGGACATACACTTTTAGGGATGGCTACTGGCAGTTATGAGGAAGGAATACTCTGCTCTTTGCACACTGGGATCAGAGAAGCATGTTCTTAACCACCTGGAAGGTATGGAAATGTCCCTACCCTCACTGAGAGATAAGACTCCATAGGGCATGGGCTAATTCCCTCTTTCGGGAATCAAGGATCCAATATAAAAATGGGACTCTTAATTTTGGAGGATCTGTTTTGCCTTCCAACTATGTCTGCTTATTAGGCCCTAGCAACTGCATGCTTTCCTGGCCTTGTTCCTCGAAGGGCTTCAGCGTGAAGCCAGTAATCCAATTAAGAAACTTAAAACTGGCAAATAAAAAAATCTTATAACTACTAGATCTTCTTCCATCTGCCTGTGTATTTATATGTGTTGTGTGTGTGATGTTTACATATGAAAGAGCTTGAAAAACAAGTGGCCGGGTACAGTGGCTCACACCTGTAATCTCAGCACTCTGGAAGGCTATGTGGGCAGATCACTTGAGGCCAGGACTAACCAACATGGAGAAACCGTGTCTCTGCTGAAAATACAAAAGTTACCCAGGTGTGGTGGCACATGCCTGTAGTCCCAGCTACTCAGGAGGCTGAGGTAGGGAGAATCACTTGAACCCAAGAACCAGAGATTACAGTGAGCTGAGAGTGCACCACTGCAGTCCAACCTGGGCAACAGAAAAAGACTCTGTCTCAAAAAAAAAAGGCCAGGTATGGTGGCTCATGCTTGCAATCTTAGCACTTTGGGAGGCCAAGGCAGGCAGATCACCTGAGGTCAGGAGTTCAAGACCAGCCTGGCCAATATGGTGAAACCCCATCTCTACTAAAAATACAAAAATTAGCCATGAGTGGTGGTGCACACCTGTGATCCCAGGTATTCAGGAGGCTGAGGCACAAGAATCGCTTGAACCCATGAGGTGGAGTGAGTCAAGATTACACCACCACACTCCGCCTCAGCAATAGAGCAAGACTCTGTCTCAAAAAAAAAAAAAAAATAGAAAAGAAAGGTAGAAAAAGATAAAAGAAAAATAAGCACCAAAATATTTTGTCAGAAAAATTAAAACTTCAAGGCCATTTAGTTCACATGACTTTTAGACATTTAGTCTGCATTAGGCAAGCTGAATACTTTCCTTAGTATATGTGTTAAGGTCACTGCTTCTATGACATTTTTGATAATTATTTGACTTGTATGTATGCTTTATAGCGAATTCCAGGTAAGGCCTCAAGACATGGAATTAGCTTGGTCCCCTGACTAGGCTGGGAAGAATCAGACTTTACAGCTCTGTCCTTGTCCTGAGCTCTACATTCTGATACAAGGTTAAAATCACTCACTCACCAGGTTTTTCACCAAAAATAAAAGTTGCTAAGAGTTAACATTGTAATATATGTAATTTAGACTACTGGAGCAAGGTATTTAAAAAAAGTAGAATGTATTTTTGGTAAAAGATTATAAAAAGGCATGGGAATATGAGGAGTTTCTTGCCTAGTTCAGAGGGATGAATAATTTTTTAAGTTAGAGAGAATAAAGCTAAAAATTTGAGCAAATGGTGGAAGGTTTGTGAAAAATTAACCGTGTAAAAGAAATGCTATGACACTTAGGAATTCTCTAAAAAAAAAAGAAGAAAAGAAATTCTGTGTGTAAGTAAATTGACTAAAATTAAAAGGATGCTGTTTAGTTTTTTCTATAAATTGAATATTGGGAAAATGCACAGCAGGGTTTTCTTAGAGCACTGATCTCTTTAATAAAATTTTTTTTTAATTTAAAAACTTTTATAACTTTAATATTGGCACTGTATGTTTACATATTCATTGGTACAATTTACATCAAGTTTTATACCTACCCATTTTTGCGAAGATATCATGTACACAAAGATACATACTCAATAAATGAGAAACAAGTGAAACTTCTGATCTATATTTCAGGTTTGTTCACTCATGATACTTCTGATAAGGATCATCAGTATACCAGCTTCACCTCTTCTAGAAGGGCATCATCATTTTATCTAAGAGTTTACTGTGGACTTTACTGCACAACACAAATTCCTCAATCGCTTTTTTCTTGCAGGTGTCTTTTTCCGTATTTTTTCTTATAACTAGCCTTTCTCCTTAACCAAAGGTTAGAATGAAGTCAAAGAAACCGATAGATGAGTCTTTCTCTTGCCTTTTCATGTACAGACGAATGTCAGAGATCTGACTGGCAGCTTCAAGACAATTGGAAGCAATGGGGCCACTCTATTAAGGATCGCTGCAGTATGCCCACGTCAGGTTTCTGACAGATGTGGTAGGTCTGGGAGCAGAGGAAACAACTGGGGTTTGAATATGACTAAAACATCCAGTGGACAATGCAGAAATAAGAGAGTCATTCTTGACACAGTTTCGGTAGGCTGAAGATGCCAAAATATTCAGAGGCTGTAAGAATCCTAAAGCTGCTCTCACCACACTGGCAAAGCCAGAGGCAGGTATCTTGCCATCAACAAAAAATTTAAAGGGTTCTAAAGGGTTTATGAGAATCTTACTTTACGGTCAATCTGATTAAGAGTGAGCAGGTTTTGTCCATATGATTTTATTAGAAATCAGATTTGACATTAATAGTACATTAATGCAAAAGTGAAATTTGGCTCTTTTGAACAAGATTTTCATATAATATTAAAAGATAAAAGATTTTTTATGCCTTTTGAATAAACTACAGGAAAAAAAGAAAATAAACATTATTTAGAAAGCTAACTCTTCCTGCATTCACCTCTTCCAGAAGGACATCGTCATTTTATCTAAGAGTTTACTCTAGGTTTTATTGCAGAACACAAATTCCCTTAATCACTTTTTTCTTGTAGGTGTCTTTTTCCATAATTTTTTATTATAACCGGCCTTTCTCTTCAACCAAAGTCCAGAATGAAGTCAAAGAAACCTACAGATGATGGCTTTCACAGTCTTTCTCTTGCCTTTTTGTGCACAGTGTCTCCATCAATGAGAAAAGGTTTTTGCCCTTTTTAAATCTTTATCATTTTGCCTAATAAATGACTTAAGGTGACCTGGGATTCTATTTTATAACAAAGTATTTTAAACCTCTGCTATTTAACAAATTTTCCAAAATCAAATTATAAATTCTTTCCTGACTTGATTAATTCTTTTAGATATTAGATCCCCTTAAGTCCAATAATGGCATATTTGACTTATTTGGTATACTAAAATCATACAGGAAGTATTGTCAAATTCAAAATGACATCTGACCTTCTTTGGGTTATTTATATGTGTTATTGGTATGTGTTCCAAAATTATGCAAAACTCCTATAATTCTGATACAACTTAGGATATGTTATCAGTAATAATTGTTATGTTAAATTATTGTGTGCCACAAGAGTAGCCAAATTTCCTTGTTAATTGTGTCTCTTGACTATAGCTGCCCTAAGACTTTTTGTCCTCCACAAGCAGTTGTTGTCTTATTTTGATTCTCTTAAAAAGGCAGTTTATAATAAGCTATAGGATTCTGACAAGTACTCTTATAAAGCAGGACTTTGACAACTTTGAAATGTATGCCATTAAAACAGAAGACAAACTTCCAGGACTCTTGGAAAACTAATGTATTCATAAATATTGAGTAAAACAGGAATTAATTGCATAGACAATAAAGGACTAAAATAATCTATTTAAGACTTTTTGCCTTTCTGTTTTGTTTTTGAGTCAAGAAAACTTTTCTTCTGAGCTATTTACAGCTTTTAACAATTGAGTAAAATATACTCCTGTAAACAAAATTTGGAGCATGTTTCTTTCTCTGTACCTGATTTCTCCCAAATTTGAAAACTATTTGTTAGTATTTTTAACTTACGGTGATAGTTATTTACATAAGTCCAATAAGAATTTATTTTCTTTTGTAACAAGACACAATTGGAGACACTGATTATTCTACTGAGGCTTTGACTGGAATGACTGACATGCTTTCAAATATAAACAGACTGCATTAAGGAATCAAAATTTACTTATAGAGCCAATTAAAGCCCCTAAGGAAAACTGATTTCATATCTTGTTTATGCAGTCCTTGTACAGGACTCCTGACCTATGGTGAGTAAAGAATGTCACTTTCTGACAGGCCCAGGAGTCCCAGGTATCTTGGGACCTCCAGAGGAGAGAAACTTATCCAGCCCATACAGCTATTTTCAGGCACACATAAATCCATGACTGGGATCAAGGCTTTAAAAAGTCTAATCTAAGATTAGATAATGGAACACAGTTCCAACAAAGCCAAAAGAGACTATATGGCAAATAATTATTCTTGTTTCACTTTATACAAATAACCAGGCCACATATAGTAAGACTAAAATTTATTTTGCAAACAAATCAGTCCTAATGTGGTTTGTTTTTAATAAAAATAGGTGCTGGAAAGAGAAAAATTATGTTTCACAAACTGTGGTAAACCTGGTATTAGTTTCTAGTCTTGTCCATTATTTTTGAGTTTTTTCTGCAATTTAGACTGACCCTGCTTATTCCTGTGAACCAAACAGTGATCTCCAGCTGCTGCTCAAAACAAAAACAAAAACAAAAACAAAAAACCAAGAGGCATGAGTAGCTTAAAAATCTGGATCAATATTCTAATTCTGGACACATATTTAAATCAGCTAGCAACCCCTGGATCAATATTCTAATTCTGGACACATATTTAAATCAGCTAGCAACCCCATATCATCTTGGTCCCCACAATTGCCCAGTTCATAGAAAGCTTTCTTAGTTTGTTTGAGACAATTTTACTTATTTCACTTTACAGCTGTAGAATATATTGCTGTTGTACTCTTTGTACAATAATTTAGGATAAGCTTACTCAATGTTTTCTTAAACACCTATTAATCTTCCAGATATCATCTTTCATCACGACTCAAGAATTTTTAATGCCCTTCACCATACTAACACTTTCTGACTAAACTCCTCCCAATTCTAAATATAAGAGACCCTAAATATTGTTAGGCAAGAATATCATTGCCCCTGTTCACCCTGAAGAAGCTATAGAAGATGAATTTATATCCCTCTGTAACCTTTAGGATTAAGGGTCCCCTTATAAAGGGAAGCAGGGAAAATGTGTCAGAGGCATTCAAACCAGAGTGGCTCAATCATGAATTAGGGCTGTGTAAAAGGAAACTGAGACCTACTGGGCTGCATTCTCAGGAAACTAGACATTTTTAATCACAGAATATTTACAGTTAAGGGAAGAACTTAATAATTTACTGAACTTAACAAACCCAGGACTTAATAAACCCAGGAAATAATAGACCCAGGAAATGTCCTGATGTCCTGATATCTTATGACCAAAAGCATTCTTAGTTTAAGAATAAGTTTTGCAGTGAGGCACAGTAGCTCATGTCTGTAATCCCAACACTTTGAGAGGCCAAGGTGGGTGGATCACCTGACGTCAGGAGTTGAAGACCAGCCTGGCCAATATGGTGAAACCCCACCTCTACTAAAAATACAAAAATTAGCCAGGTGTAGTAGTGTGCATGCCTGTAGTCCCCGCTGCTCAAGAGGCTGAGGCAGGAGAATTGCTTCAATCCAGGAGGCAGAGGTTGCAGTAAGCTGAGATTGTGCCACTGCACTCTAGCCTGGGCAACAGAGCGGGACTCCATCTCACCCAAAAAAAAAAAAAAAAAGTTTTGCTTTAAAGATAATATAAATTCTTGCAAAAGTAATTGCACAAAGATTAACAATCCTTGGTCACAAGCCTTTGTAGTAGAGCACATGTCCCCATAACTTTTTGCTTTGTTATCTTATATATAAACAAGCATTGTACCTAAGGCAGACGTGTTTCTCCTCTTGCTTCTGCAAATGTCCTGGTCTCTCTATGAAATAGCCACCCTTTTATTTTCTTACTGTCTTAATGAATTTGCTTTCACTTTACTCTGTGGACTTGCCCCGAATTCTTTCTTGCACAAGATCCACGAACTCTCTCGTGAGGTCTGGTTTGGAACCCCTTTCTGGTAACAGATCCACTGATGTAATCAGAGTGAATGCAATGCCAAAAAGGCAGAGGAAAACTGTCAAGATGAAATTAAGGCACAGCAGTAATAGAGGGAATACAACAACAAGGGAATAAATATTTTACTGTTTAATGCTAAAAACAGCATAAACTAATAGGTCTTAACATAAGTAAGAGAAGAGGTCTATGTCAGTCTTTGAAAGTGTTGAAACACCGTTGTGACAAAAAATTTTTTTAAGGTTCATCTGTTTATCCATGTTGGTTGTTTTGTTGTTGCCATGTTGTTAATATATTTTTGCCTAACCTATAGTGTCATACTAAACACTTGAGACAGAAGTGTTTAAAACAGAAAGCTCTGCAAAATCTCCTGACTGAACTCTAAGGGGCACTGCTGAGTTACCATCATTTCCCATAAAGGCAATTCCAACTTTTAAGGTTATTTGATAAAAGAAAGCACTGACAACACAGTGGCAGTTTCACATCTGATACATACATTTTGTGATAATAACATCTGAGGGTAAATCCCCAAAGTGGGCCACAATAATTTTTGGCTAAATCAATCCCAGCTCTCTCTAATGCACAGGCCCAGAGATCTTGAGTAAATCACTTGGGTAAATCACTTAACCTTTCTGGGTCATAGTGTTTTCACCTGAGAAATTAAGATTCTGGGCTTAATGGCTAAAGACTTTCCAGCTCCAACATTACCGGGCTCTATAATTAAGAGCAACCTTTCCACATGTATTGGAGTGTTAGCAGGAATTCAAGTGACAACTGAGGGCATTTCCACCCTAAGAAAGCAAAGCTCTAGTAACACTCTTATTTTCTCACTCTTCAGTGTTTATTAAGCCCAGCTAAATATTCTTCTTAGGATCAGGCACTTAGCAAGCAGCTTAGCAATCTTAACTGTTATTAATGTAAATCACTTCTAAGGAAAGCAAATTGCTATATAAAAATATTAAAATACATACTGATGATCAGAGTGATTTGAAGTAAAAAAAATCTGTGTTGGAATCCCAGCTCCACTGATCACTAACTGTATGACCCTGAACATGTTATTTAAAACATCTGTGCTTCTGTCCTTGCTTGTAACATAGAAACAGTACTGACCTCACAGGTATACTGAAAGGATTAAGTAAAAATAACAGATATAGCACACCTGGTTAACTAAACATTAGTTCTTTCTCCCTCAGCCAGTGCTGGACATTAAATTCTGATAGGTATACCTGATTTCCACCCCATTTCTGGTTTCATCCTAAATTTCCATCCACAAATTTAGGATGAAATCTTTCCTTGCCCTGCATTATTAACAAAGACCCTCTCCTTGACTAAACTTTAGTCAGGCTTCTCTGAGCCCTCTTTTCAACCAGGCCTCGACTTTGGCCAACACAAACTGCCACTTTCAGCACAACCCATTTTATCAACCCTCCACACTAAGACATTTGAACAAACACTAGCTCAGGTTCTATCAGCTCAAGGCCATGTCCCTAGGATGACACCACCACCCCCTCAACATGCCTACCTGAGAAAGCTCAGAGCTTTCTCAAATTATTTCTTAAGCCAAAATAACTTACTGTTGGTTCTAGCCAACAACTAATAGGTCCCTAACCTTCCTTTTCTAGAACATTTACTTTTTTTTTTTTTGAGATGGAGTCTCACTCTGCCACCCAGGCTGAAGTGTGAAGTGCATCTCAGCTCACTGCAACCTCCTCCTCCCAGGTTCAAGCTATTCTCCTGCCTTAGCCTCCCGAGTAGCTGAGATTACAGGTGCCTGCCACTACACCCAGCTAATTTTTTGTATTTTTAGTAGAGACGGGGTTTCACCATGTTGGCCAGGCTGATATTGAACTCCTGACCTCATGATTTGCCCACCTAGGCCTCCCTAAGTGCTGGGATTACAGACATTAGCTACCACCCTGGCCAAGCATTTACTCTTAAAAGCTTGCAATTATAAGTCTTTTCCTTGTACCTTTGAAATGTATATCCTCTACCACCCAGAAACAGCTCCTCAAGGACCTGGGAGCCACCTCTTTGAAACGTAACATTTAGAGAGATACCGCTCCTGTTACCCAGTTCTTGTGGTGGGCATCTTGTTCCAAATTGCAAAACTGTATTTCCTATCCTAAAGACATAACCAATTTGCAAAAGTATATTTCCTGTCCTAAAGACACAAGAACCAATTTGCAAAACCCTATTTCCTATTCTAAAGATACAAGAAGTTTGTTTCTCCTCCAGATAAACACCAATTAACAAACCCACACTGCCTAACTACACATACAAATCCCCAAAATGTCTTTTAGTACCTTTTGTTTAGCACATCCCAACATTTAAAAGGGCTCCTGTCTTTTGTTCAGTTAAGCTCTGGTAACACTGAGGTCTCTCCCCTACTGAAGTAGTACTGAATAAAATATGTCTTATCATTTTTAACAAGTGTCGGCTACAAAACTTTAACATTGGCCAGGCGCGGTGGCTCATGCCTGTAATCCCAGCACTTTGGGAGGCCGAGGCGGGTGGATCACCTGAGGTCAGGAGTTCAAGACCAGCCCGGCCAACATGGTGAAACCCCGTCTCTTTAAAAAAGAAAAAGAAAAGAAAAGAAAGGCCAAAACTTGAACATTATTCACTTAGCAAACATTTATTGAATACTTCCCATGTTCTAGGTACCATACAATGGTACTAACAATGAGCAAGACATTGTCACTTCCTCAAAAACTTTGCAATTCACAGATGGGGACAGGCATGTATGCAAAATATAGCAGTTACAAGGCAGTAAGATAAGTACCAATAGTACAAAGTTCTACTAGCATCTCAATATTCACTTACTCTGTAGCATACAGGATTTACTGTTAAAAAAAAAAGTCCTATTTTTATATCTCCATCAAAAAACCATGGATTTCAGCCAGGCACAGTGGCTCAGGCCTGTATTCTCTCACTTTGGGAGACAGAGGCAAGAGGATCACCTGAGCCCAGGAGTTCAAGAACAACCTGGACAACATGGTGAGACCCTATTTCTACAAAAAGAAAAAAAAAACAAACAAGCAGAAACAAGCTCTATGCACATGATAACACCTTACATTGTACAGCATTTTATTTTTACCGAGGGTTTTGATATACATCATGTTATCAAATATATTTTCTTATTTGCATGAATAAAAGTACATATTAATAGTACTTTATAGTTTAGAAACTACTGTCAGCATTTAGATACTTGTAAGGTAGCCATTAGTATTCCCTGAGTGTAACTAAATAATTATAGCTCTATCAGGGCTATTTGTATCTACTAATCTGCCAAATAAGAGTTTCAGAAAAGACAAAGGATAAGGTAAGATTTTCTTTCCTATGTTCCTAGAAAGCAACTGATTTTCCCTTTTTATTTCTTCAGTGTAATATAGATACGTATATATGCATAAACTGAAGACATTTAAAAAATTTTTATTTTATGTTATTTTAAAATGTTATACGCTCAGTTGTGAGTTTATATTAATTCAAAATCAAGGTCCATCAAAAATACACACTTAAGGTCATTATAGTTCATCATAATATTGGTTCCTTACTACAGTGGCATATAGAAAAAAAGAAACATATTTAGGTTAATGATTTAGGGTTAATAACTAAGGCTTCTATTTATCCAGCAGAGTATCATGGTAACAATGGTATATCAGAATGGACCAGCACAGTTTCTGTGGATCTAATAATTTTTAAGGACTATTTTCAAGTGTGCTTTTTACTTTCCATATTTTAGCATAAACTATGAAATTCTATAGGAACTAGCATAAATAATTAAACATTCTGTGCTATTTCACTAAAAAAAAAAGAATTAGGTGGAAGATTTTAATTTTCTAACAAACTCAAAATTGATCTCAATATTCCACAAATTTAAAATAAAGATCTACGCTAAAAGTCACTATCAGATTTTCATAAAATTTCCTTATATATAGTTATTTTACGGTAAGAAATAATATTGAACCAGTTCATTTCAAAGACCAATATTATAACAACACTACTGGTAAGTTTATTCTTTTATACAGAACAGTTTAGTTTCTTAGCTATTACTACATATTGAATAGAATTTCCCTAGTTTAAATTCTGTAATACAATTTTTTAACCTTTCCTGTCTATTCATTACATCTTGAAGAGACTCCTTATTTATCCTAAGATAGGAGATTAATTTAAAGGGAAAAATTACATGACCAAACATCTCTTTGTCAGCATAGGTCAAATGATGTAATGACACTAAAGAGTGTTTCTGGAGTTCCACCTCAAGCTACAGTGAAGCAGCTTATGTCAGACCAACCTTTCCTGAAAGAAAATTGGGATAAAATTTACAAAAGCAAAAAACTGTTCAAGACATTGGACAGCAATCAAAGCAACTAGGACTTGAGAAGTCAAGACCCTTAAAGGAAGGAAAATGCATTGACGTTCTCTGCCATGTTGTTAGTCAAAGAATTTGCCAATTTCTGTGCACACTGAGGGGCAAAGAAGCCAAAAAGAAAGCAGTGGTTCAAAAGTTTGAGTGTGTTGTGCCAGACACTCAAACTTTGAATTCAGGTTTACGAAGCAGCTAGACCTAAAGAAGCCAAGATCTCAAAGAAGAGAGAAATGTAGAGAAGCAAGACCAACATTCTACGTAACATTTGCCTTCAGTATTCCTAAATGGCATATCACAAGAAGGTAGAAAACCACAGAAAGTGGCATATGGGAGGTTAAAATACTATGCAGAACTTTCAGCAGATTTATAGAGCAGGGGATAAAGAAAGTGGATTCAGGTTCACAAAGGAGGAAGGCCCCACTAAACACCTCAGGTTTTCTATTGTGATCTCTAAAAGGCTATGCCCTAGGAATAAAGAAAAACAAAAAGTAAAATATTCTTCCAAAAGAATGAAATCCAGAATCAAATCTATTCAATCCTTCACTGAATCAAAATGAGCTACCCCTACTGTCTTTCAGAATAAAACTGAGTGCACTCTGAAGAAAGAAAACGTCATCTAGAGCTTCTGCAATTTTTGCAAATACACTGGCACTCTTATCAAAAATACCACACATGCTAGGGAACATGCCCAAATAACTAAAAACTGAAAGGAGGTGACAAAACAAAGAAAATGACCCACTAGTGATCCAGATACTGAAGTTATCAGACACGGACATGTAAAGAGGCAAGAGAATCGCTTGAAGATTGTACCACTGCACTGCAGCCTGGGCGACAGAGCAAGACTCCATCTCAAAAAAAAAAAAAGAAAAAGAAATATTCTTCACAAACTCTTTCGGAATATAAGGGAGGAAACATTTCCTAACTAATTCTATAATGCCAATGTTATTTTGATTTCAAAGTCAGATAAAAATGTCACAAGCAAACTACAGACTAATATTTCTTTTTCTTTTTCTTTTTTTTTTTTTTTGAGATGGAGTCTTGCTCTGTCACCCAAGCTGGAGTGCAGTAGTGCAATCTTAGCTCACTGTAATTTCTGCCTCCCCGATTCAAGCAATTCTCCTGCCTCAGCCTCCTAAGTAGCTAGGATTACAGGAGCGTGCCACCACACCTGGCTAATTTTTGTGTTTTTAGTAAAGACAGGGTTTCATCATGTTCGTCAAGCTGGTCTCAAACTCCTGACATAATCCACCCGCCTCAGCCTCCCAAAGTGCTGGGATTACATGTGTGAGCCACTGTGCCCAGCCCAGATTAACATTTCTTATGAACATATGCAAGGAACAATTTTTTTAAATACTAGTAGACTCAATTCAATATATAGAAAAAGAATTATATGGCTGGAAAAAGGTGATATTTAACTCTGGAAATCATGGTTTGTTTAAAATTCAAAAGTCAATTAATGTAATAAAGAATATTAACAGAATAAAGGAAAAAACACAATCATCTCAGTGCATGCAGAAAAACATTTAAGAGAATCCAACACCCATGATGATTTTTAAAACTCTCAAACTAAGTACAGAAATAATCTTCTCCAACCTAGCAAAGAACATCTATGAAAAAATGACAGCTAACATCATATATAACATTCAAAGCTTAAATGCTTTTCCCACTAATTTCAAATGCAAAGAAGGATGTTTGCTTTTAGCACTGAACAAGGCAAGCATGTCCACTTATGTCACTTTTATTCATCACTGTAGTAGAAGAAAGAAAGGAAGGAGGGAGGGAAGAAAATAGGAAAGAAAACAAGCAAGGAGTAAGTGAAAGAGAAAAGAAAAAAAAGGTATCCAGATTTGAAAGAAAAAAAAAATAGAACTTTATTTGCAGATTATGTTATCCTACATGTGTAGAATAGGGAACCCACAAACAAGTCTAAGAACTAATGAATTAATTTAGCAAAGTTGTAAGAAACAAGAACAAACACAGGAAGCAATTTTATTTATACACACTAGGAATAAATTAGCTAATATGCTGTATACTAGCAACAAACAATCCAGAAATAAAATTAAAGCGATTTCATTCATAATAGCAGGAAAAAAAATCCTTACGAATATGTTTAACAAAAGAAGTATAAGACTTATACACTGAAAATGACAAAATAATAGTGAGGAAATTAAAGAAGATCTAAATTAAAATATAGAGATATTCCATATTTATGAATTGGAAAACTCAATGTTAAAATGTCAACTCTCCCCAAATTAATCTATAGATTTAACATAATATTAAAATTCCTCTAGGTTCAGGGTGGGGGTTGGAAGAAATTGGCAAACTTACCTTAAAATCCATATGGGAATGTGTAGAGCCTAAAATAGCCAAAACAGTTTTGAAAAAACTAAATAGAAGATTTATACTACTGAATTTCAAATTTTAATATAAGAGTACAGTGTAATAGGGTAAGGATGGATGGACAGATAGGTAGGTAGATAGAACAGAACTGAAAGCCCAGAAACACTTATATTTACTATTTATTTTTAATAAAGATGCTAAGACAATTCAATAAGGAAATGGTAGTCTCCAACAAATGCTGCAGGAAAATTATTTGATATACATATGCCAATAAATAAATAAAGACAGATAAGTAAACTTAGACCATCACTTTACACTATACACAAAAACTAACTCTACGTGGATCATGGATATAAATGTAATAGCAAAACCTGTAAAATTTCTAGAAAAAGATATGTAAAATCTTGTAACCTCAGATTAGGAAACAAGTTGTTAGATACAACACTAAAAGCATGCCATAGAAGAATATATTAATAAATTGGAATTCATTAAAATTAAAAAGCTTTTGTACTTCAAAAGAAAACACCATTAAGAAAATAAGACTAGCCATGGACTGGGAAAAACATTTGCAAATCATACATTTAGTAAAGATTTTGGAGCCACAATATATAAAATACTATTAAACGTCAATAAGAATACAATTTAATTTAAAAATTGGCAAATGAACTGAATATTCAATCAAACAAAACTTGTAAGTGGCTAAAAAGCACATAAAAAGGTACTCAACATCACTAGTTATTAGAGAAATGCAAATTAGATCACAAATTAAAATCTACATACCCACTAGAATGGCTGTAAACAACTGTTGACAAGGATGTAAAGAAACTGGAACATTCATACATCGCTGGTGGGAATGTAAAATGTTATAGCTACTTTGGAAAGTAGTTTAGCAGTTTCTTACAAAGTTAAGCACTTCTACCATATGACTCAGTAATTCCACTCTCAGGAATTACCCAATAGAAAATTAAAATACATGTTCACACAAAGATTTACATGAATTTTAATGAAGTATCATTCATAGTACTCCACTATGGCCATAAAATCCAGCAATTTAACTCCTAGGAATGACCCAAGAGAAAATAAAATTATATATCTACACTAAAACTTCAGTGAGTTTTCATGGCAGTATTATTCATAGTAACCAATAACAAGATAATTTTCATTAACCGATGAATGGATAAACAGACTATGGTATATCAACATAAAACTATTCCGCAACAAAAAGAAATCAATCTATGCTTCAATATGGAAAGCTTCATAAGCCTCACAAACATTGTGTTAAGTGAAAGAACCACAAGCAGAACACTACATATTTTATGACTTAATTCATGTTAAATCAGTAGAAAAGGCAAATTTATGAAAACAAGAGTTGCCTTAAAAAAACGCAGGAGCAGAGAGTCACTGCAGATGAATGCAGGAGAATCTTGGAGGCCAAAAAAATGTTCTGAAAGTAGACTGGGGTAATGGTTGCAGAACTCTGTGAATTTAAGTAACACCATTGAATGCTACACCCACAATGGGTGAATTTTATGTTGTATAAGTTATATTTCCATAAAGCTCTAACAAAATAAAATGAAAATAAGAACTGAATAGAAGATGTAAACATTGGCCAGGCACAGTGGCTCATGCCTATAATCCCAGCACTTTGGGAGGCTGAAGGGGGTGGGTAACAAGGTCAGAAGTTCAAGACCAGCCTGGCCAAAATGGTGAAACCCCGTCTCTACTAAAAATACAAAAATTAGCTGGGTGTGGTCGTGCACACCCGTAATCCCAGGTACTCAGGAGGCTGAGGCAGGAGAATCACTTGAACCCAAGAGGTAGAGGCTGCAGTAAGCCAAGATCGCACCACTGCAGTTCAGCCCAGGCAACAAGAGCAAGACTCCATCTCAGGAAAAAAAAAAAAAAAAAAAAAAAAAAAGATTAGAACATTATTTAGTTTAAAGATAGGTAATTAGAAAATTTCCAAGCTAAAATAAGGAGGGAAAAAATAAAATGGAAAATATG
>CAUYLG010041485.1:0-20263 GCA_963573385.1 Cacajao melanocephalus | reverse complement strand
CCCTCCCTGTGTCCACGTGTTCTAATTGTTCAACACCTGCCTATGAGTGATAACATATGGTGTTTGGTTTTCTGTTCTTGTGTCAGTTTGCTGAGAATGATGGTTTCCAGATTCATCCATGTCCCAATGAAGGACACGAACTCATCGTTTTTTATGGCCGTGTAGTATTCCATGGTGTATATGTGCCACATTTTCTTTATCCGGGTCTTTCTTCATAGCAGCATGGGAGTGGACTAATACAATAAATTGATACTGCAGAGAGTGGGGCGCTACTATAAAGATACCCAAAAATGTGCAATTCCTATCAAAATAAGAATGACATTCTTCACATAAATAGAAAAAACAACCCCAAAATTACATGGAACTACAAAAGACCCCAAATAACCAAACTATCTTAAGCAAAAAGAACAAAAGTAGAGGAATCACATTATCTTTCTTCAAATTATACAACAGAGCTAGAGAAACCACAATGGCTTGATACTGGTGTAAAAACAGACACAGACCAGTGGAACAGAACAGAGAAACCCCAGCGAAATCCATACATCTACAGTGAACTCATTTTCAACAAAGGTGCCAAGAACTTACACTGGGAAAGGACAGTCTCTTCAATAAATGGTACTGAACAAACTGAAGCTCTATATGCAGAAGCATAAAACTAGACCTCTATCTATCTCTTGCCGTGTACAAAAATCAAATCAAAATAGATTAAAAACTTAAACCTAAGACCTCAAACAATGAAACTACTGAAAGAAAAATTTGGGAGAACTCTGCAGGCATTGGAGCGGGCAAAGATTTATTGAGTATACACCATAAGCACAGGCAAAAAAAGCAAATACAGATGAGTACGATCACATCTGAAGTTTCTGTACAGCAAAGGAAACAATCAACAAAGTGAAGAGACAACCCACAGTATAGAATATTTGCAAACTACCCATCTAACAAAGGATTAATAAATAGAATATATAAGGGGCACAAATGACTCTATAAAATAAAATCTAATAATCTGACTTTTAAATTTGGCAAAACATCTGAATAGACATTTCTCAAAAGAAGACATACAAATGGTAAACAAGTATATGCAGGGGTGCTCAATATTATTTATTATCAGAGAAGTGCAAATTAAAACTACAGTGAGATATGATCAGACCCTAGTTAAAATGGCTTTCTTTTTGTTTTGTTTTAATACAGGCAACAACAAATGCTGACAAGATTGTGGAGAAAGGGGAATGCTGGTACAGTTAGTGGGAATGTAAATTAGTATAACAATTACAGAGAATAGTTTGGAGGTTCCTCAAAAAACTAAAAATAGAACTACCATGTAATCTAGCAATCTCACTGCTTGCTATATACCCAAAAGAAAAGAAATCAGTATATCAAAGGCATATCTATCTGCACTCCCATGTTTGTTGCAGCTCTGTTCCCAATAGCCAGGATTTGGAAGCAACGTGTCCATCAACAGATAACTGCAGAAAGAAACTATACATATACACAATGGAGTACTACTCAGCCTTAAAAAAGAACAAGATCTTTTCATTTGCAAGAACATAAATGGAACTGGAAGTCATTATGTTAAGTGAAATAAGCCAGGTACAGAAAGACAAACTTCATTCTCATTTATTTGTAGGAGCTAAAAATTAAAACAAATGAACTCATGGAGAAATAGTTCACTTGTATGCCTGTATCAAAATATCTCCTATAACCCATAAATATATACATCTGCTCTGTCTTCACAAAATGTAGAAATTAAAAATTTAAAAATATATAGTTTGATAACATAAATTTCTTCTGCTCATCAAGGACATTCTTAGATAAAATGCATAAAATTGACCTTTTTTTAAAAAAAAAAACAGCAATTGCATGTCAGTCAGTAATATAACAGTATGGTAATTGCTAGTGCAATTTGGTACCAATGTCTTGATTTTTGCTAAGGTATTGGCAATTTTATACACCATTACCTTTGCTCCATTAGTCAACATACTGAAGAAGGCAAATGGTATCTTAGTATCATATGAAAATAGTTTTGACTTTGTAACCCCCCTGAAAGTTTCTCAGGAGTCACACTGATGCATGGATTACTTCTTTTGGTTTAGGGGTAAGCATGTTACTCGGTTCTGATCAATGAGATACAAAGTGTAGTTTATTGAAAGGCCTCTGCAAGAGTTACCTACTTCTTAGGCAGACAGAATGGAAACATAGCTCTCTTCTCCTAGAAGATATTGTTTGGACTTTATGCTCAGAATAGCCTCAACCAACCTGCAACTTTGATATAACTAAGGCCAAAGGAAAAGCTGGCACCAAGAAAATGGCAAAGGAAAAAAATCAAGAAAAAAACTGGATTTTAATTATGTTATTAAAGTATGTCTCAATGAACTAACCATAAAACCTGCCAACCACCACCTGTTATTATATGAAATAATAAATAGCCTTATTATTTAAATACATTAGAGTTGGAGTTTCTGTTATATTTAGTAAAAGACATTGTGATGGATAAGCTTCATCAGTTTACCAAAAAATGATTAAACAATAATTACATGGCTATGAGAGCAGTTCTCCCTGGGCTATTCATTATATAAAGAACTTACTCTCACAGGAAAATATCCATGATTAAAAGTTGGAAATTATATCAGATTTCTACTGAAGCAAGGTATACTTGATACTGGAAGACTGCTCAGCCTCCTTAAATTAAAAAAAACTAGAGCAAGGGTTATTTCCATATTACAGGGTGGAACTGAATATCTAGGAACAAGATAAGACATTTCAACTTACAAAATTTTTAGGTATAAAGGTAGAGGAATACAAAATTTTCACACAGAGTTACTTAATCAATATATGTAACCAAGTATTAGATGTTTAGAAACTTGGAGTATTCATTTACCAATTTCTACCTGTATCTAAGAGACTGAGATTATGCTAGAACATGCATGTTGTGAACAAAATAAAATGTCTTCTGAACAAATTAGGTAACATCTGTTATAAAGTTTCTCCGTGGAACAGCATTGATTTTAATTTGAGTAATACACTTTTCACTCACTCTAGCCTGGAGGTAAAGTACTTTAATGAAACTTGTCATATGAATTGATGACCAACATAAGACAAGGAACAAAGCCTATACCATGATAATCCTTTGGTATGCACAGGGGAAAGTCACTCAAATGCCGGCATTTATAGTAAGTGTTGAAATCGTTTTAAACAAGCACATTAAACACCACTTAAAATGGCAAAAATATATATGTTTTCTCCCTTAAACCATGTTTTCATTGTAAAAACATGCACATGTGCACATAATAAATTATTTTTTAAAATGTGTAAAGTATCTATAATCAAATTACCAAAACATAATTCTGAAACTTTTCCTATGTTCTCAGTATTTTCTTTAGCACTTTTTTTCTACAAAGTTAAAGTCATACCCATTGTATTTACAATTTATATTTTATCTCTTCCACGTTATAGTATTTAACTCAATAAAATAAAGTTCAGTTAATGAATTAAAATTCATTCAATGAATGTTGTTTAGGTTATTTAGTCACTCACATCTTGCTAAATATAAAAATTGTTTTCCATTATTTACTACTGATAGTGACAGGTGGCAGCCAAATGCCTAGACAGATAGGGGAGGGTCCCTGCTGAAAATCCACCTCCAAGTCTAAGACAATTTAAAGCCTGAAAGCCAAGCTACAAGTTAAATTCTTGAACTGGATTGAGAACTTGTCTTCT
Organism: Cacajao melanocephalus; assembly: GCA_963573385.1. Classification (NCBI taxonomy): domain Eukaryota; kingdom Metazoa; phylum Chordata; class Mammalia; order Primates; family Pitheciidae; genus Cacajao; species Cacajao melanocephalus. The sequence goes on along the minus strand of CAUYLG010041485.1, from coordinate 16,549 downwards.
TGTTTGGGCTTTTCTCTGATTGGTCCCCACTCATCATCTATTTTACATAAACCTACCCTTTCCTAACTGGTTTTTCAACACTGTCAGACCCACCTTTGCATGGTATGTTCCCTTTAATCTTTTTTACATACTCACAAACCAATCAGCCCGGATTTCCCATTCTGAGTTCATAATAGGCCCCAAACCCAGCCACATGGGGAACTTTCCTGCCTTCAGGTAGGGGGACCAACCCCATATCCCCTCTTTGCTGAAGCCATTTTCATCATTCAATAAAATTCTTCTCTGCCCTCCTCATCCTTCAGTTTTTAGCATATCTTCATTCTTGGATGCGGTACAAGAGCTCAGGAACTGCTGAACATGGGTACAAGCTATAACGCAGGCAAGGGTGCGACACCAATGTGGCCAAGCAAGGCCTAGGTGGAGCATTGCTGGTTGAAGGTCTCCAGCTTGCAAACTGACTGAGAAGAAAACTCCTACATCAAGATAACACCACAATACTGAGATGAAATTCTTTGTCAGAGGTTTTATATTTAATAAACCTGTAAGGTGGCCATTTTATTACAGTTTCTCAAAATGTAATTAACAGATAAAATGCTATGAAAAATATTATAGTTATTTATATATAACTTAAATGTATTTCAAATATTCTGTACCTATCACACAGTGAATTTACAGTGTACATGTGACCATGTTATTAGTTCCTTTTCATAGTAGTATGATTTCAGTGTTTCATAATATAAATTAGTTAATAACATGACTTTACGATCTTCTGTAATTTTTATAATAATCTAGACATATATGTCTAACACAAGGGAATCCTTGAGTTATTCAAGGACCTAATAAATTACAGGATGTCATCTAATTATTTTTATTTTCATATTTTCTAAATTTTAAATAAAGAGTGCAACAAGGCATGGAGAAGTAAATGAATTGAGGTATACAAATGTTAGATCTTTTTTTTTTTTAATCTAAAATTTTGGCTTTTTGTTCATCATATGTCCTTGCATTAATTTTTATATTTTTAAGTATCACATTAAACATTATTTAATATTATTACTGAGTTTTTTGGCACTTGCTTAAATTTAGTGTCCAAAGAGAATGCCATGTTTGCCTCATTCTAATTATAATTATTGCCTAAACACTAGCCTGAAAGTATTTTGTATAACATTTCTCAATTTAAAGAATTTAAACATTTTCCCACAAAATACATTAAACTTAATTTTTAAGCTACTTTATTCCTAAGCATAATCCTTATTTCATTGTACTTTTTGGCAGGAATACACAACGAAATATAGCCTCAGTCATTTAGAGAGGCTGTGATCATGTTGATATAAAGCACTTAATAATTTGAACACAAAGGGTAGATGCTATTTATAACAATGTGACAAGGCAGCCTATCTTAATTTTAAGAAAAATTTTAAAAATAAACATCAATTAGATCACAAAACTACAAAGACAATATGTGTAAACTGTGCAGTCTAACAGAATTTTCTGCAATGGCCAGAATGTTCTATATCTATGCTGTTTGATATGGGAACCACTAGCCAATGTGGCTATTGAATGGTTGTAATGGGAAACTCGGTTTTACATTTCTTTGTGTTTTTATTAAATTTAAGCTTAAATAGCTCTATGTCTAGTGACTACTGTAATAGATAGTAGATGTAGATCCTGTGCCATATCTTAAAGGTACTACTATAATATAAACTGCTTATATGAATTTCATTTGATCTCAAATGTCACTTGAGCCTACAGATTATTTTCTAAACGCATGTCTGCATCTCAGAAATAGAATCATGTATTTTATATCTCTTAAAAGTGAAAATTGAGAACATGTTGTGCAGTATTTGACAAACAAGTCCCATCAGCCTTCTTTTCAACAAATGCTTTATGGCTTCTGAACATGTTGCAAGTTGTTTCCAGTCTTGTGCATTTTGGGACATACTCGCCTCCATAGGGTCCTCCTTAGAAGTGACAGAAAAAGAAATTTCATCTGTGTCAAAATGATAACCTTGAAACAGGCTAGGTGCAAACAAAGAAAAATAACCCAGCTCTGCACGCCGCCCCCACCCCCCACAAACACACACCAAAAACCCCAGCAGTGTGTAATTTGCATAGAACAAACAATTCCCTAAAAGCCTGCCTTTGATATTCTGCCTGAGAATTTTGTATTATCAGCTCAGTGTAAACTTGATGAGCACCTGAGCTCTATGTAATCACAGAGTGAAAACTGCTGTGATCACACTAAACACCTTATTTTTACTCCAGCATGTAATAGAAGAGCCCACAGGTACAAAAATGGGAGAACAGGTCTTAGGGGAAATATGGTGATTCTCTTGTCAGGCTTATAATTGTATTTAACAGTGTTGACTAATGATATCAGACACTGACAGTTAATTATGTGAAGTGATTTTAAGTAGCTTGCATTGAATAATTAGTTTCCTTAAATGATAAGCAACAACATTCAAAGCTGTCTTTTCTGAATGTAATTCAGAAAATTATAGCATTCTAGTAACAAGTACTATATTTACCTTATTAGGATTTTTTCCACCTTAAATTGCTGTCCTGCTTTTCTATCTAGATTGAAGTTTATGTGGTAAGAAAAATGACATATTCTAGCCTCAACCCATTATCAATGTCACCAAGTCTTTCAACATTTCTCTAAATCTTAAATTGTGTATTTTCCTTCCATGCAGTTGTATAGCCCACACAATATGGATAGAGAAAAATATTTCTTTAATTTTCTTCAGTAAACCCGCATACAATATTATAAAACTTGATAAAAGATATTTTCACAGGTCAGTAACAAGGATGAAAGAAGAAAATGGATGTTTGATTCTCTAAAAGTGCGTTTCTATGACCTGTGAAGTTAGAAGATTAAGTTGACATTATCTACCATTCTAGCTTAGTGCAAGATTATATATAATTTAGTGAAAAGAGTATTTCAAAAGCTCAGAAAACAATGTAGGTCATGGAGCCACCTACCAATAATAGGCATTTACAAACTGCTCACGTTTTTGTTTTCTGCCATTTATTTCAGACAAAAGAAACTACCTTAGCTGTTAAGAAAAAAATGAATTATTAAAGGGTATGAATAGTTCAGTCATTGGGAGGGCTGAAGACTCTAAACTGATCTTCCAGGAACAACTCCATTAATAAGGCCATAGAACTAAAATGTTTCTGCTACTCAGAAAACTCTGAATCAAATAGATATCAATGGTGTTGCAGGCTCCAACATCTACCTCTGCTTTAATCTAGAATCTACCATAACAGGAAACCACTATTAGAGTGACAGTCCTAACATAACAGTGTCTTTGCCACAATTCACATAGGCAAATGGATATCTTGTGTCCTGTTTCCTTCCTCACTCAGCTCAGAATCTGAGTGTTCCGTGGTGTATCTAGATAGTAAAAGCTAAATTATCAGTCTCTATATTAAGAGTCAGAGAATTTAGACGATGTGATTACTTAAGTTCTGTGAGATCTTAGGTTCTGCCTTAAAATGGAACACTTAGTTTGGGGTAATGTGTTTTCCAAATATGTTCTTCTTAAATATTCTGACTATACTAGATCTTTTGCTTTCTATACAAACTTAAGAACCAGTTTTCAAAATATACAAAATTAACTTTCTGAGATCTTGACAGAAAATGCCTTGACTCTGTAACAAATTGGAAAGAATTTAAATGTTAACACTATTGAACCTTCCATTCCATGAACATAGAACATCTCTTCATTCTTTTCGGTTATGTTTAATATCTCTTACCAGTGTTTTATAGTTTTGTGTAGATAGGTCCTATGCATATATAGCTATATTTATATCTATTTTACGTTTATGCTATTATTAATAACATTGATTATGTATTCATTCTTAATATGTAAGAAAACAATTAACTTTTGTATATTGACCTTGTATATTGTGATTCTGCCATACACACTTATTTTTAAAAATTATTCCAAAAGGTTTTTTTTTTGTTGATCCTTTAAGATTTGCTACATAGTCAACAGTGCCATCTGAAAATAAGTATATTTCATTTATTCCTTCTGAACGTATATGGTCTCATTGAACTACGTAGGACTTCCAATAAGATGTTAAATAGAAGTGTTAAGAAGAGGTGTCCTTGCCTTTTTATTGAACTTAGGAAGAAAGCATCTAATCTCTTACATTAGGTATAACATAGCTCTGGATGTTTTGTAGATGTTAGTAATAAAGTTAAGAATGTTTTCTTGTCATGAATGGATACTGGATTTCCGTAAATAATTTTTCTATTTTAACTGATACAATCATATGATTTTTCTCCCTTAGTCTATTTAAGTAGATATTACATTGAATAATTTTTTTAAAATGTCAAACCAGCCTTACATACGTAGAATAAGTTTTAGTTTTTTTTATGGTATACATTTTTATGCATTAAGATACTCAATTTGCTAATATTTTGTTGAAAGTTTTTGCGTTTATGTTACTGAGAAATATCAATCTGTAGCTTTTTTCTTGTAATGTCTTTATCTGGTTTTGATCTTAGTTTAATGCTGGCTTCATGGCTGCTATTTTCTAGAAGAGGTTGCAAAGAAGTACTGTGCATATTTAGCTATATTTATATCTATTTTACTTTACAACTATAAAATTTCTTGCAGACTTCATCAGTGCAGAGCTGGAGCCTGGTGTTTTCATTTTTGCAAACTTATTAATTGATTCAATTTCTTTAAAATATATATGACTATTCAGATTCAGATTTTCTATTTCTTCTTCTTTTTTTATTTGAGACTGACTTTCACTCTTATTGCCCAGGCTGGAGTGCAATGGCATGATCTCGGCTTATTGCAACCTCTGCCTCCCAAGTTTAAGCAATTCTCCTACCTCAGCCTCCCAAGTAGCTGAGATTACAGGCATGCACCACTATGCCTTGTGATTTTGTATTTTTAGTAGAGACGGGGTTTCTCCATGTTGGTCAGGCTGGTCTTGAACTCCTGACCTCAGGTGATCTGCCTGCCTCGGCCTCCCATAGTGCTGGGATTATCAGATTTTCTGTTTTTTCTTTTGTGAGTTTGATAGTTTGTGTTTTTTAAGCAATTGGCCTTTTGCATCTAGGCTATCAATTTTGTGAGTATAGAGTTGTTTATAGTGTTCTTTTATTAGCCTTTTAAGATCTACATGATTAGTAGTGATGACTTCTCTTGTATTTTATTTCTGATATTGATTATCTTTATCTCTGTCCGTCACTCTTTTTGTCTTACTAGCCAGGCTATAATTTCATCAATCTATTGATCTTTTCAAAAGACTATTTATGATTTCATTGGTTTTCTCCATTATTTACTGTGTTTTCAGTTTCTTTGAATTCTGTTTTATTTTTTTCTTTTTCTACTACTTACTTTTTGCTTGCTTTAGGCTTCAACTGCTTTTCTTTCTCTTTTTTCCTAAGGTGGAAACTTAGGTTGTTGATTTTAGAACTTATTCTCCAATATAATAGTTCAATGCTATAAATCCCCCTTCTAACCACTGCTTAGCTGGACCGCATAAATTTATATATCTATATGTTTAGACAGAGCCTCACTCTCAGACTGGAGTACAGTGGCATGATCTTAGTTCACTGCAACCCCCACCTCCTGGGTTCAAGCAATCCTCCCACCTCAGCCTCTTGAGTAGCTAGGATTACAGATTTATATGTATATTTACATATAAATTAAGATTTCCTCCTTTTTAAGTTATGTACATCTAATATTTCCTTCTTTTTAAGTTATTGTTTATCTAATATCTGTTGTGTAATATGTATATTTTAGATATGAGGTTTTGGATCTATATATAGTTTTATATATATATTTATACTATATATAGTTTTATATATATATATATATATATAAAATACATATATAGTATAAATATATATATATATATTAGAGATGGCTTTTAACCTGACTCAACTTTGTCTTCTCTTTTAACACCGTTTCTTTTTATGACTTCTTTTGTGGTTGGCCTAAATTTACAAAATACATTTTAAACTTATATGAATCTACGTTCAAATAACATTACGTAACTTCAGTTATAGTGCAACACAACTTATAAAAGAGTATTCTCACTTTCTCCTCTCATCCCTTCTAATATTTCTGGCATTAATTTCCCTTATCCGTATGCTATAATCACCCAACATATTGTACAATTGCTGCATTAAACAGTTATCTTTTAGATCTATTAAAGATAATAATAAATGGCATTTTGACCTTAATTTATTCCTTATCTCATACTCTTTCTTTATGTAGGTCTAATTTTTTAATCTCTATTATTTTCCTACTTCCTAACCAACTTCTTTTAACATTTTTTGCAGATAGTCTGTTGGTCATGAATTTCCTCAGTTGTTGTTTGTCTGAAAGAGTCTTTACTTCTACATTTTTGAGGAATAATTTTACTGGATATAAGTTTTAGTTTTTTTCTTCAGCACTTCAGCTCTTTTGCTCATCTCTTCTATAGCTTGCATGGTTCCTGATGAGAATATGTCTATAATTTTTATTCTGTTCCTTAATAGATAAGGTATTATTTGCCTGTTTTTTTTTTTAATTTAAATGTTTTCTCCTTGTATTTGATTTTCTGCAGTTTGAACATGGTATGCCTAGGTGTAGTATTTTGGGTACGTATTGTGATTGTGATCATTGCTCTCTAAGGTTCCTAGATTTGTAGTTAAGTTTATTTGACAGTAATCACTTCAAAATTTTATGATAGTTTTAAAATTTCTTTTCCTTATTGTATTTAAGTTAGAGATATGCTATATCTTTGATGTTTTTCTATAGTTCTTTAATATTGTTGGTCTTTTTCCTTTCTTTTCTCTGCATTTTAATTTAGGAGGTTATATTGACTTATTTTGAAGCACAGTGATTTTTCCTCAGCTACACTGAGTCTACTGATGAGCTCATCAAAGGCTTTTATTATTGCTATTAATGTAGGTGTGCATGTTTTACATTTCTACTGTTTCTTTGTATTCTTTCTTAGAATTTCCACAGACTGGCCAAAGTTTACAGATTTCTGCTGAACCAGCAGCAGGTCTGTGGATCACTTTTGCATAGCAGTGGTCTGGGATAGGCAATTACCAGTGTCAACAGCAAGAGATAAAACCAACTCAGAAAATAAATCAAAATCAACAATCCCCCCAAATAAAAATAACAGATACTGCACAAAGTTATACAGGGAATAAAAATGAGAAAATTAAATAGAGATAAAAAGAAATTTATAGCTAGAAAATATATAGATAAGTATGCATGTGTCTTTAATTGAACATAATTCCTCCACCTAATATATTTATAGGTGCTAGAATTATGTGTTCTGATGTTAAAGTATGTTTTAATAATAATTTATGCTTAAATAATTAATGATGTGGTCTTTCAACAAATACCACATGATGACTCTTTTAGGTAACAGTTCTGTATTTTTTTGTGAGGGAGTGTGAGAATATTTATTCATTTTCTGCTGTGTTGAGAACACTTAACATAAGATCTACCCACTTAATTTTTAAGTGTACAATTCAGTATTTTTAAACTGTAGGCACAATGTGGTAAAGCAGATCTCTACAAATCAATCATCTTGCATAACTGAAATTTTATACATGTTGATTAGCAACTCCCCATTTTTCCCCTCCCGTAGCTCCTGGCAAGTACCATTATACTCTCTGCTTCTATACATTTATGTATTTTTAGATACCTCATATAAATGGAATCATGCAGGATCTAGGTAACTGGTGCATTTCATTTAGCAAAATGTCCTCAAGGTTTCATATTGTTGTAGATGGTAAGATTTGCTTCTTTTTAAGTTATTGTTTATATATACCACATTTTCTTTATCCATTTATCTGTCACTGGACATTTAGGATGTTTCAACACTTGGCCATTTTGAATAATGTTTCAATGAGTATCAGAATGCAAATATCTTGAAATCCTGATTTCAATTCTTTTGGATAAATGCACCAAAGTAAGATTGCTGGATCATATGGGATTTCTATTTTAAAATTTGAGCAACCTCCATACTGTTTTCCATAGCAAATACATCATTTTACATTTCCACCAACAGTACACAAGGGTTTTGGTTTCTCCACATCCTCACCAGCACTTGTTATCTTTTATTGTTTTGTTTTTTGATCATAGGCAACCTAACAGGTGTGTGGTGATAGCTCAGTATGGTTTTGATTTTTAGTTTTCTGATGATTAATGATGTTGGGCATTATATATATCTAATAAATACATATTATATATATATATATATTTACCATTTTTAATGTCTTCTTTCAAGAAAATGTCTACTCAAATCCTTTGCCCATTTAAAAATTAGGTTATTTGACATTTTGCTACTAAGTTGAAGAGAAGTTCCTTATATATTTTGGATATTAACTTCAGATACCTGGTTTGCAGATGTTTTATTTTATTTTGTAGGTTGGCTTTTACTCTGTTGTTGTAGGTTTTAGTTGTTGCCATTGTTGTTTGCTGCGCAGACACCGGTTAGTACCAGTTATCTATTATTGCTTTTGTTGTCTATGCTTTTGGTGTCATACCCCATAAATTATTGCCAAGACCACTCCCAAAAGGTTTTCAACCTACGTTTTCTTCTAAGATTTTAACTGTTTCAGGTGTTACATTTAATTATTTAATCTATTTTTACTTAATTTTTATGTATAGTATAAGGTAAGAGTCTAATCTCATTCTTTTGCATTTAGATACTTGTTTTCCCCAGCAGCCTTTGTTAAAAGACTGCCATTTCTCTATTGTATATTTTTGATATCCTTACTGAAGAACAATTGACTATATATGCATGATTTAGTTTCGTGGCTCGTAAATCTGTTCCATTGGTCTTGTGTCTGTCTGTCTACCAGTAACATACTGGTTTAATTATTGTACTTTTATAATATATTTTGAAATCAGGACATGTGATGTTTACAGCTTTGTTCTTCCTTAGGATTGTTTTGGCTATTTGGGGTCCTTTGTGGTTCAATATCAATTTTAGGGTTATTTTTTCTATTTCTGTAAAAAAAATAGCATTGTGTTTTTGATTGGAATTAAATTGGAATCTGTAGATCACTTTGAGTAGTATGGGCATTTGAACAATATTCTTTCTTTCCAAGCAGAGAATGCCTTTCCCCTTATGTGGGTGTGCTTTAATTTTTTTCACCAATATTTTTTAGTTTTTATTGTACAAAGCTTTCACTTCCTTAGTTAAGTTTACGTGAAAGTATTTTTTATGCTATTGTGAATGAAATTGTTTTCTTAATTTTCTTTTTTAATAATGTGTTGTTAATGTCTAGAAATGCTACTGATTTTCGTATGTTAATTTGTGTCCTATAGATTTACCTAAGTTGTTTATTAGTACCAACAGTTTTTTGGTTGAGTCTTTAGGATTTTCTACATATAATATTATGTCATCTGCAAAGAGATAATTTTACTTTCTGCTTTCTGATTTAGATCTCTTATATTTCATGTCCTTGCCTAATTGCTCTGGCTGCTACTTCCAGTACAATATTACATAAAAGTGGCCTGAGTGAGTATCTTACCTTGTTCTAAATCTTAAAAGAAAAGCTTTCACTTTGTAGCCATGGCACATGACAATAGCTGGGGGGTGGGGGGGGGCTTTCATATAAGGCCTTCATTATGGTGAGGTACATTCTTTCTATAGCCAATTTGTTGAGAGTTTTTATCATGAAAATGGATCAAGTTTTGTCAAATACTATTTTTGCATCTGTGAAATGATCAGTAATTTTTATCCATCATTCTCTTAATGTGGTATATAATATTGATTTATGAGTGTAGAACCATCTTTGCATCCCAAGGATAAATCTCACTTGGTCATGGTGTATGATTCTGTTAATGTGTTGTTGAATTTGGTTTGCTAGTATTTTGTTGAGCGTTTTCACATTTATGTTCATCGGGGTATTGGCCTGTGATTCTCTTTTATTATAGTGTCTTTGTCTGTCTTTGGAATTAGGGTGATACTGGCCTTACATCAGGAGTTTGGAAGTGTTGCCTCTTCTTCATTTTCTTTGGAAGGAATTGAGAAGAATTGGCATTATTTCTTTAAATGTTTGGTAGAACTCACAGGTGAGGCCATAAGCCTTCCTGGGTCTTGCCCCCTTTCATGTCCTCCATGTTCCATATACAACCCTTTCCCAGAAACATTTACTAATCCTGATGACGTAATATTCTGTGATATAAAGTTTTGTGTATATTTTATTGACATGGTGAAGTGCTCACAGTATCATTTATTTTTAAAAGGATACAAAATCGTATATCCAAAGTATTAAGAAATGTAATTGGGGTTGGAATTTTATTATTTTAACTACTGACAGTGATATTGCTCTTGGGGAGAAACTATCCTTGCTTTAAAAAATAACTTGAAATAAGCACTTGAGTTAAAAGGGAAGGCCTGTAGGTAGGAACCTGAGCAACAGCAGGAAGTGGCTTAACTGCTCTACATGAAGCCCAGAACCAGGAAAACAGTCAGAATGTATTCCCAGGCTGAGGGCAGAAGGGCATATGGTGGCTGGTAGGAATCTACTGGCGGGAGGAATGGCTAAAGGTCTATCCATTTAAATGGCATGGTTCTCTAAAATTAATGTATAAACCATGCAACTGAGTATCAAATGGAAATGTTTTATAACCTTAATGCTCCCTGCTCTGTGTGGTAATCTTGTGCATCTCATTTAGAGACTAAAGACTGTGTCTCATGTGCAGAGGAATTAGCTATACTCAGTGTTCTAGAACCTACCCTGAGGTATCTGAGCATCTTCAGTGTGTGTATTCTCAAAATTTTAAGTAAAAAAAAGAAGCAAGTTGTCTTATTTGTGTGAGTCTGTCTTGATAGTTCAATCTCTTGTAATAACATAGTTACCTTTTAGAAAGGAAAGATAAAAGGCAAATATTCTGGCAGATGAGCATAGGGTGATTCTTTTTCTTTCTTTCTTTTTTGAGACAAAGTTTTGCCCCTGTCACACAGGCTGGAGTGCAGTGGTGTCATCTTGACTCACTGTAACCTCCACCTTCAGGATTCAAATGATTCTCCGGCCTCAGCCTCCTGAAGTAGCTGGGATTACAGGTGCCCACCACCATGCCCAGCTAATTTTTTTGTATTTTTAGTTGAGATGGGGTTTCACCATGTTGGCCAGGCTGGTCTTGAACTCCTGACCTCAGGTGATATACATGCCTTGGCCTCAAAAAGTGCTGGGATTACAGACATGAGCCACTGCTCCCGGTGGATGATTCTTTTTCTATTTAAAGTTTCTGAAAGAGGAGTAAGTATGTAGGAACTAGCATACAATACCTTCAGTGTATGGTCAAGAATCCTTCCATTATATTGCTATGGAAATGGTGCTAGTATATTTGAACTTTCAGTGCCTCAGAATGTATATGTGATGTCCAAAGAAAATAAAATATGCTATAAATATTAGACCAAGCTTACTAACAAGAGGTGTAGCATTTTCACCTTTTTGTTTAATTTGCTTGATTTTGTATTATAGTTTTTCATTCCTTTTGTTAACTTTCATAATTGAATAAAAATCAGTAAGCCAAATTAAATAAAAATGAAAAATATTGTATCAGTTGAAATTCTTTGGAACAATTATAAAAGCAGAAATAAGTTTATTCTTTTCTATTTCTAACATATTAGAAATTACGTTTCTAAACATCAGATACTGATTTGTCTAGTTTTTCCCACCCCCAAAATAGTTTATTTGGTTTTTTGTTTTGTTTTTTTAGAGACAGGGTCTCACCCTGTTCCCCAGACTGGAGTACAGTAGCGCAGTCATGGTTCTCTGTAACCTCAGACTCCTGAGTTCAAGAGATCCTCTCACCTCAACCTCTCCAGTAGGTGGGACTACAGCCATATTCTGCTATACCTAGCTAATTTTTTTATTTTTATTTTCTTCAGAGATAGGGTCTTGCTTTGTTGCACAGGCTGGTCTAAAACTCTTGGCTTCAAGTGATCTTTCTGCCTCACCCTCCCAAATTACTGGGACTGTGGGTGTGAGCCACTGTGCCTGGCCTCCAAAATTAGTTTTAATTTATCAATCCTTATTTAAAAATATTAATTATATTTTGTCTTCTTAATACATTCATTATTATCTTCTAAAGTATGCTCTGCTGTTAATTTTCTGAATTATTTACTGGCAAGTTTTGTTTCTTTTGTGTTTTCTTATTTACTTCTGAATGAGAATTTTGGTTCTAATGAGCTTTTGTGTATAATGTTCTAAAAGTTATTTTCTGTTTAATTGTAGTGTTGATTTTCTACCATATTCAAGAGTCTGAGTGTTTTATTAATTACCAAGTGATGGTTTTCTGTCTTGTACTTGTCTTATACTTTGTCATTATTCTTTAAATTTGTTCTTTAAAATTTGGTCACTATTTGTAACAAGACAATTTCTATATCTTGTAATTACTTTAATTTTTTTTCCCCAGACTTACCAATAGATTTTGCCAATGAAACCTGGAAACTTAAAAAGAAAGCACAGTCTCTGTTAATAGACGATAGATCTCTGTATGTGAATCTGTGGATTACTGTTAATGTGTTTCATTAGTTTCCCCTTGAATTTCAAACAGATGTCAAAATAATAATTTGCATGCTACAACATGACCACTATGGATTTAATCTTAGATCAAGAAAAAAGGCCCCAATTAAAGAGAATGAGGAACAGGAGGAGGCAGTGGCAGTGTTTTGAGAAAAGCAAATGGAACAATTTTAGAAGAAAATATAGACAATTTTTAATGAATCCAATATGGGGAAGGATTTCTTAATTAAGCCGTGAAAGTGACAGCCTTTAAAAAGAACATGATTGATAAATTCTATTACATTTTGTTAAAAATATTGCATTTCAAAAATCACGGAAGAAAGAAATGAAAAGACACACCATAATCTTGGTACAAGATACTTTTCATACAAACATGTAACCCTCACGGAATTCTTATTTACATTATAGAGAAAACTACAAGTCAATTGAAAGTAAACAAGTCAATAGGAACATTGGCAAACACAATAATAAGCATTTTACAGTAAATAGGAATGGTCAATAAATGAAATAAATAGGTTTCACCTTAATTATTAATCAAGACAATGCTAATCTAAGTCACAGTGACATAGCATTTTACACACCTAGGATGGCAAAAATTAAGTAACAAGTGTTTCTAAGCATGTGAATCAAGGAAAACTCGTATACTAAGGTTAGCACATAATTGATACATCTACTTTGGAAAATAATTGAGAATTACTTGTGAAGATGAGCATGGTTATCTGTATGCTTCAGCAGTTTCACTATTAGGATTATAATACAGATATTATTCCAGTAATACCATATGCAAAAATGTTTACAGTTAACAGTAACTGTATTAGCAAAAGACAGGAAAAGACTCAAATTATTTTGATAGCAGAATGCACATAATGGAATATTGTTACACAAAGTAAAAATTCAATGAACATTTACCTGCAACAATTTGGATGTACTCAAAAAAATTATGTGGAGTGAATTTTATTCCTGAATATGTCACAACATTCATTTTTTATAAATGTTATAAAATTATTAACTTTTTTGTAATTAATATTACTTTTAAAAAACAGATAGGAAAATTGTTTTGAAAACTACAAAAATTGCTGTATTTGAGATGTATGCAGTTGTACTAAGTAGAGCTATTATGGGTAATCTTGTATTTTAGTTGGAATTTGATGTTGTAGGTTTGTATTTGAGAAATGATGCTACATGTTAATTATATTTTATATTTTGCAAGCATCATATTAAAAAATTAAGTAAATTTTTTTAGATTCCATAATTGGATCTAGGGCTATTTAATCCATTGTTTTAATCTATAGACTTGTTAAAGGATTTACAGAATAAATAATGCTGTCTGAAAAGATTATCTTCCCTTTGTCTTATTCCTAGAAATAAACTGAATTTCACTTTTAAATTATTAGTGAAAACATGAATAATTCAAATATGTAAATATGTTAATATTAAATATTTGTGGATAAGTCCATAGATTCATTTTATTTAACCATTTTTATTTGGCCCTTTTCAGTGTTTAATTTCAATATTTCTAGAGAAACAGCAGTTTTAAGCCTCATTATAACTCTTAACTGATCTTAAAGAAATGGTAAAAAAGTAATCTCTGCTACTTTTCTAAGTAAATAATACAATCTGTGATAATTGAGTTCTAAATGTGTGACCCCAATACAGAAATGCAGAAGGATGCATTATTTTGTGATAAAATGAGGTAAATGCTGTATTTTATTTGTTTCTTTTCTCTCATGATTTTAGATAGTTTACATGCTTGCACAGGTCTGTATTTTTGCTTGCCATCAAGTTGATAATATACAGAATAGTGATGAGCAAGTAAAATGAAGGATTATCCATATAAAGTAAATATTTTGGCTTACTTGTGGTTTAATGTTTAAAAAATTATTGCCTAATAATTTATTATGTAAACAGTCATTATAAGGTTTGTTTGTTTGAGACAGAGTCTCGCTCTGTCACCCAGGCTGGAGTGCAGTGGCACAGTCTTGGCTCACTGCAACCTCTGCCTCCCAGGTTCATGTGATCCTCCCGTTTCAGCTTCCTGGGTAGCTGGGATTACAGGTGTGCGCCACCATGCCCAGCTTTTTTTGTATTTTTAGAACAGGCTTTCCCCATGTTTGCCAGGCCAGGCTGGTCTGGAATTCCTGAAATCAAGTTATCTACCTGCCTCAGCCTTCCAATGTGCTGGGATTACAGGCATGAGCCACCACGTCCAGCCATACAACAAGATGTTTTGATATATGTATACATTGTAAATGATTACCATAATCAAATAATGAACATATTAATTACCTCAAATAATTATCTTCTTTGTGTTGCAAACACTCAAGATCTACTGTCTTAGCAAATGTCAAATATTCAATACATTATTATTAACAATAGTTATCATGTTTTACATTAGGTCTCTAGAACTTTTTCATCCTAAAATGACAAGTTTGTACCCTTTAATCAACATTTCCACATTCCCTTAACCCTGACCCCTGGTAACCACCCTTATACTCTCTGCTTCTATACATTTGACTTTTTCAGAGTCCACATGTAAGTGAGGCCATGTAGTATCTGTCTTTTTGTGTCTGCCTTACTGTTTTGAGTTAGCCTCATGTCTCCCAGGCACTTTCATGATGTTACAAATGACAGGAATTTCTTCCTTTCTAAGGCTGCATTATACTCCTTTGTTTATATGTACCACATTTTCTTCATTCTTTGATCTGTTGATGGACACTTAGGTTGCTTTCATATGTTGGCCATAGTGAATATTGCAGTGGACAGGGGAGTGCAGATATCTCTTCAGTGCACTGATTTTAAGTCATTTGAATATATACTTTGAAGTAGAATTGCTGAATCATATGGTAGCTCCAGTTTTAATTTTTTGAGGAACCTACATGCTATTCTCTATAATGGTTGTACAATTTACATACCCACCAACTGTGTACAAAGATTATTTTTCCTCCACATCCTTGTCAACATTGGTTATGTCTTTTTAAAAATAATAATCATGTTAAAAGGTGTAAGGTGATATCTCATTGTGGTTTTGATTTGTGTTTTCATAATTACTGATTTTGACCACCTTTTTATATGCTATGCATGTCGACTATTGTATTTTTTTTTTACATATGAGGGAATTTTCTTGTATCTTTCATCATCACCATCATCATTCTCCCTATTTCCTTCGTCATCGTCAACATCATCACCACCATCTTGATCTGTAAGAAGGAATGCATAAGTCACAAATTACTAAAAGGATAAACCAACACTCAGAATATCTGGGGAGCTTACTTAAAATGTCACATCCTGGCCACAACCCCCGAGATCCTGATTCAGGTCTTAGTAGCACCCAGAAATATTCATTTTTAACAAGAACCCAAGGTGATTTTTGTTGCAGGAAGTCTGTGGACCATACATTGAGGAATATTACCTTATAATTGTAGGATAAACAAAAGGAGATTACACCACACACAGGGTTTAGTGATGCTTATGAAACCTGTAAGCCTATGACAATATGTGTAAGCAGTCCAAGACTTTTCCACATGAGCAGCCTCCCTGAGTTTTCTAGTGTTGCTTTATTTAGTTGAAGCCACCTGGGATGAGCTAGGTAGAGCGTATCTCTCTAATATGCTCATGTAAACTTGGGTCTTGGGATTGAAACAGCAGCATAAAGACAGTTGCAGAAGGTATTTAGTAATAACACAGTAAAAAGCAATTAATCCTCACGGTTGGCTATAATTAAATTCCTCAAAATGAAGACTTTCAACTTGTGAGCTAGAGCAAATCTCTCTCTATGGTTTCCTAGGGAGGGTAGGCATCTTCTCTGGCTCCTTTCTGCCCTGCCATCCTGGGCTGGTGCTACTCCATTCCTATTGATTCCAAAGAGTTCCTCAAGCTGAGACTGGTGAATTCCTTCCTTCCTTCCTTCCTTCCTTCCTTCCTTCCTTCCTTCCTTCCTTCCTTCCTCCCTTCCTCCCTTCCTCCCTTCCTTCCCTTCCCTGCCTTCCCTGCCTTCTTGCTTTCTTGCTTTCTTTCTATGGAGTCTTGCTC
>CAUYLG010041484.1:0-85980 GCA_963573385.1 Cacajao melanocephalus | reverse complement strand
GCTAGATTACACTGAGGACCACAGGCATCAAGCCCAGCTCTTTGAATTCCAACATATGTGTGTTATAAGCCCTAGCCCAGTTCCCGAGAACAGAAACCTGATTAGTTGCTGGGCCCATTTCTTTCTTTCTTTCTTTCTTTCAAAGAGATGGAGTCAGCCGGGCGTGGTGCTCACGCCTGTAATCCCAGCACTTTGAGAGGCCGAGGCAGGCGGATTATCTGAGCTCAGGAGTTCAAGACCAGCGCAGGAACATGGTGAAATCCTGTTTCTACTAAAATACAAAAAATTAGCCAGGCATGGCGGCATTTGCCTGTAGTCCCAGCTACTTGGGAGGCTGAGGCAGGAGACTTGCTTGAACCTGAGAGGTGAAGACTGCAGTGAGCCAAGATCACACCAATGCACTCCAGCATGGGCAACAGAGCGAGATTCTGTCTCCAAAAAAAAAAAAAAAGAGAGAGATGGAGAGTCTCACTCTGTCACCCAGGCTGGAGTGCAGTGGCACAATCATAGCTCACTGTGTCCTTGAACTCCTGGGCTCAAGTAATCCTCCCGCCTCTGCCTTCCAAGTAACTGGGACTACAGGTGCACATTACCACACCCAACTGGTGGGCCCATTACCTCACTTATAAAAAGAGTTCTCAGCCAGGCACGGTGCTCACACCAGTAATCCCAGCATTTGGGGAGCCCACGGCAGGTGGATCACGAGGTCAGGAGATCGAGACCATCCTGGCCAACATAGTGAAACCCCATCTCTACTAAAAATACAAAAATTAGCCAGATGCGGTGGTGTGTGCCTGTAATCCCAGCTATTCGGGAGGCTGAGGCACGAGAATCGCTTGAACCCAGGAGATGGAGGTTACAGTGAGCCAAGATCCTGCCACAGCACTGAAGCCTGGTGACAGAGCGAAACTCTATCTCAAAAAAAAAAAAAAAAAATAGAGTTCTCTAAATTGGCCAGGAGTGATGGCTCAAACCTGTAATCCCAGCACCTTGGGAGGCCGAGGCTGGTGGATCACCTGAGGTCAGGAGTTCAAAACCAGCCTGGCCAATATAGCAAAACCTCAGCTCTACTAAAAATAAAAAGAAATTAGCCAGGCATGTTGGTGTGCCCCTGTAATCCCAGGTACTGGGGCAGCTGACGCAGCAGAATCGCTTGAACCCAGAAGGTGGAAGTTGCAGTAAGCCAAGTTCGCACCACTGCACTCCAGCCTACGCAACAGAGCAAGACTCCACCTCAAAACAAAAAACAAAAAAACAAACCAAAAAGAGTTCTCTAAGCTAACTCATAATATATTGAAGACAATATATCCACAGGTAGATCCACTAACCAGACTCAAAAGCAAAAGGAAGTTTTGCTTAGAGCTAAAATGTGGGAACTGTTAAAATGATTGTAGGAAGATAGATATGGAGAACAGCAAAGGGAATTATGCCCAGAGGTTACTGTAAAAGCCCCAAATTATACAGCAAAGAAGCCCATAATTAACTCCAATCAACAATGAGGACAAAGGCATTTACCCTTTGGCAAAAGACTGAAATTTCTCACCACTTCAGCTCCTACCAATCAAAACAAAAGAACAAGCTAAAAATCCAAACTCATCCTCCCACTATTTCGGACTTAGGAGATGCAGATCCACAGAAATCACAACTACCCTGGCCAGACTCACCAAGTTTCTCACAGCTGCGAGGCTGCCAGCAAGACTGGCACATAGTAAGCTGTGGAAAAGCTCACAAGCAGCACCAAATCCTAAGCATTAAAAAAATTTACCAGCTCAGTCTTATTACTTATCTTCTAAAAAGCACAAAATATTCCATCTAGATTTCTCTTGTCAACGATCTATTCTTATAAGGACAGGAATAAGACAGTCAACACTCACCCATTTTACAGATGGGGGAAAAAGGGAAGCATGAAGATGACAAATTTGGCCTTCATCTCACAGCTGATGTTGGAGTTTACATGGAATCTAGACTTTCACATTCTCTACACAGCATGCTGCCCCCAAACAGCAGTCGACCAAACGTTTATATACAAACACCTAGCTCTTCTCCAATTCATCAAAAAAAGCCCTTGGACCAAAAAATGTAATTCTCCAGTGCCCTGAACTAAGCTTCTTTGCAAAGCTACAGCCCAATTTGCTCTGCGGCAGAAATCTGTATTGTGCTTAGTGTAAGGGTTGGTGACAGAGCAGCTAATGACCATTAAATTCTGCTTCCAAAGGCAAAAAAACCGTATAATGTTATATGCCTTTTTCTCTTCCTAATCTATTAGACGTAGCAGCTAATTTCACGCCACACCTTGTATTTGGTGTCTCTGGAATCACAGACGAACTCCTGGTCAATATGTAACAAAGACAAGACAAACCACAAGAAAATTAGCAATCTATCCTATGTCATTACCCATAGCTTTAATCCCGCCCTCCCCTGCATTTGGCGAAAATTTCATCTGTGCTGGTAAGTGGAGCATTGAATACAGAGCCTACCACAAAAAAGCTGTTTCAGCAGCCACACACTTTTCAAGATCTGAACTCCCAGCATGAATTCACTGGGAGGCAAAGGCAGAAACATTGGTCTACCTAAAGGGGCAACCCACTGATTTTTTTAAATAAAGTTTGGATTTAGCCTGATCCCCAAGATGAGCCCATGGCACAGCTGTTTAGAAAGGGCAAGAAAGCCAAATCCACCCAACATTTTCCTCTTGGAGTACCCAAGTTCCCTTGAAAACAGAAGAACACAATGAGTGGTTCCCAATTCAGGATCACCTGGGGAGCTTTCAAAAAATTCATTCTTAGGCTTTTCAAAAAGCTCCCCAAAAAGCTCCTAGTTCACAGTAAGGTTATCAATTTATACCTGTTCTTTAGCCTTGGCTTATGGCTGCCAGTATGTCTCAAGAATCCATCATGTAAACCACAAAAAAACCAATTCCAATCTTTCTGAGAACCCGCTCAGAGAAGTACAAACCACAGTGGCAGTTACCACAAGGGAAGCCTCATTTCACGGACACCAAAGTTGACAGCTTTGTAACCAATGTTACAGATCTAACACTGGATGTCAAAGATCAGTCCACCCTTCAGAAATGGAGGAAAAAACTCAATGTCTAAGTTTGGAATTTTCATCAATTGGCCTAGAACTCATGTACCAATGTCTATATCTCACTGGTATTTAGAATTCTCAAATGGCCATGAAAGCGCAAAGCTATTTTCTTGAGACAAGCTCTCACTCTGTCATGCAAGCTGGAGTGCAGTGGCATGATCATTATTCACTGCAACTTCTGCCTCCTAGGCTCAAATGATCCTCCTGCCTCAGCCTCAAGAGTAGCTGGGATCACTCCCAACTAATTCTTTGGTGTTTTGAGTTTTTGTTGTTTTTTTATAGCTATGGAGTTTCACATGTTGCCCAGGCTGGTCTCAAACTCCTGAGCTCAGGCGATCTGCCCTCCTCAGCCTCCCAAAGTGCTGGGATTATGGGTGTGAGCCACTGTGCCCGGCCTGCTATTTTCTGTTCTGAGAGACAGTGGTCAGCACACAAGTTTGATATGTCAAGTTTATCTAAGGGAACAGGAAAACATTAAAACTTTGAACAGAGATGTCCAACTGATTGATGGCCTACAATTGCATTTGAAGATCCTCCTGTCATTTGCTTGCATGAGTGTGAAAGGGGGATGCCGTGCTGGTACACAGAATAAACAAGGCGGTCAAGATGCAACACCAGCTTTTTGCCCCAAAGGCCAAACATTTCCAGCAATCTCCCTTCCAGGGATAATGGCAGACGGCTGCTTTGGAAAAACTTAAAAAGCCATGCTAGGGTGGGGATGGGAGATGGTCTGAAACCATCTTCCAACAAGAGAGATGCAGACCAGCTGAGAAGTGTCATGGAGTGTGCACTCTTTAAGAGTGAAAGCTGTTTCCACAATTAGCTCTGACCTAAAGCGAGATGTTACCACCTTTGGTCCCGAGTCGGCCTCCTCCTGAAGACCCTATCTTAAGAACTGTCAGGATCGCGTCAGCATTAGATAAAAAGGGAAACCAAATCGGGAAACCAAACAAGAAAAGGAAGTTTGTCGCCAGCCCCCGGCCGTTCTCACCTCCCCGCGTCCAGCTCCCGGCCCGCAGAACCTCCCATGTCTGTCAGGCTCGCAGCTGAAGCAGCCAGCTCTCCAGAAGGCCTCTTGCCGGTCCCATCCCCACCGCCGGAGCCACCGTTGCAGCTCTTGGTGCGAAAGAGGCGACTGAGGCGGATTTTGAAGGAGCCCTTCCGAGAAGGGCCCGCGAGAGGCCGGAGGGGGCCGGGAGGAGGCGGGGGCGGGGGAGGTTGCTGCTGCTGCTGCTCCCCTCTACTCAGGCGCCCCAGGGGGACCAAGTCCTGCAGCGGGAAGGGCACCGGAGGTAATTCAGGGCCTGGCGGCTGCAGCAGAAGCCGGCCGCCCCCTCCTCCTCCTCCGCGACCCGGGCTGCTGAGCTCCTCTTCCGAGCAGCTGTTAGTCTCCAGGCTCTCGGCCTCCGATTCCAAGCCCTCCAGGACCAGCAGCGCGTCGCTCGTTTCCGTGGGATCCTCCCCGGCCTGCGGGGCGACGGCAGGCGGCTGGGGCTGCGGAGGGGGCGGCTGAGGGGGGCACGGGCACGGGCAGCAACCCCCACCGACCGTCTTGACCCCGGGCCCTGCCGGCTGCCCGAGCCCCAGAGCCGCCAACTGCGCCTCTAGTCCAGCCGCCGGGCCCCAGGTCCGCTCGAGCGCCAAGCCCGGCGGCAGGGCCTTGGGGTCCAGGGCACACCGGTGCCGGGGACACAGCAGTTCCGAGGGTCCCGGCTCCGGGGCCGCCTCCACGTCCTCCTCCTCTGGCGGCCGACCCACGTTGCGGAACACCATCAGCTGCGGCGGCCGGGAGCCGCGCGGGCCGGGCCGCGCGAGGAAGGGTGGCGGCGGGAGGCCATGGCCCGGGGGCGGCGGCGGCGGGCCTGGCTCGGGGGCCGCCTCTCCATAGCCGAGGAGGCGGCTCAGGACGCGGTACGAAGCGGCCGCCGCCGCCGCCGCCTCGCCTTCCCGGAGCTCGGCCCCCTGCATCGGGGAGAGGGAGGGAGGGCGGGCGGCTGGGAGCTGGGCTGGGGTGGGGACTAGGCCGGGCCCCGCCGGAGCCCCGCCCGCCGCAGCCCCCGGAGCGACAGCACTAACGGCCGCCGCGGCCTCTGCCTCATAGAGGGGGGCGGGGGGCGCGCGGAGCCCTGCGCGAGCCCAGGCCGCGCTCCGCCACCGCCGAGCACCGCCCCCAATATGCGTCACTTCCGGAAGGGCTTAGCCACGCCTCTTTCCCCAGGGCGTGCTCGCGCTGGCCTCAACGGCGAGTGACGTCGCGCGCGTCCCCGGCCGCTATTGGCGGTGAGCTGCCTGTCGGCTGGCCTTGGTCGCCTTTCCCGGCCGTTTCTGTTTCACTTCCTGGGCGCCCAGGCCCAGGCTATCCCTTGCTGTAGATGGAGAGGCCTTGGAAACTGTGGTGTGGTCCTATGAGAGAGCCGCTGGCCTTGGAAGTACCTGTGGTTCTCCCACCTGTGCCGCTTGCGATGTGTGACCTTGGCTGAGTCATTTCATCGTTAATCTGTATCTCCCTCCTGGTACTCAGTGAATGTTTGTGTAATCACTACATGAATCGTGTTCTAGACCCAGTGCTGTACTGATAAATGTGTAACAACCAGCTCTCTGAGGGGAGAAAGGGAATGTATGCACGTATATAGGTACATAAATTTATCGTTAAGTTTTGCTGACATAAAGGATGTGTAGCTCACGATTTACAAACAATAGTAAATTGGTAAATCCCATATAACTCTCACAGAATGCTTTCATTGATTTTTGCGAAACTCTTATATGGGTAGCCAAACTGTGGTTGCAGTTGACCAAGGAGTGTAATCGTAAGTAACGTAAATGTTGGTTGATAGAAGTGAAAAAGACAAAACTGGGTTGTCAGTGATGGGTGCGACTTCTTTGCTGAGTCAGAAAACAGTTTCAAATACTGGAAGAATATTGACTCGATTTGTGTATTACTCATAATGTAACAGCTACAGACAACACATTAAGTTTTTGTTGTTGTTGAGATGGAGTCTTGCTGATCCCGAGCCTGGAGTGCAATGGCATGATCTCGGCTCACTGCAACCTCCCCCTCCTGGGTTCAAGCAGTTCTGCTTCGCCCAGTTAATTTTTTGTAATTTTTTTTTTTTGAGACGGAGTCTCACTCTGTCGCCCAGGCTGGAGTGCAGTGGCGTGATCTTGGCTCACTGCAACTTCCACCTCCCAGGCCCAAGTGATTCTCCTGCCTCAGCCTCTCAAGTAGCTGGGACTACAGGCATGCACAACCACACTCTGCTAGTTTTTGTATTTTTAGTAGCGATGGGGTTTCACCGTCTTGGCCAGACTGGTCTCAAACTCCTGATCTCAGGTGATACACCTGTGTTGGCCTCCCAAAGTGTTGGGATCATAGGCGTGCGCCACTTCGCCTGGCCTTCTTATCCGTTATATAGGGATAAAGATTGCAACTTTGCTTACTTTCAGGCATGTTGTGAGGATCAAATAAGATCAAGCTTTTTGTGTGGAGGAGGTGAGACTGGAGCCAGGGAAAACAGGAATCCATTGAAATAGTCCCCATGGGAGATATTGAGTGATGCAAGGGAAAAAGAGGAAGGATCAGCTGCAGAACTCAGTGACTTCAGTACCTGAGGATGCATTGAGTGAAAGAGGGCGAAGGGTTGAGTCCTGCAACCAGAGAGACCTTTTCAGACTGGAAATGTGTTCATAACCTGTGATTATAATTGTTCATGGTTTCCCATTGTTCTAAGGCTAATGTGTGATCTGACCCCTGCGTGATCTAACCGTACCTCTCTAGCCACATTCCCCCTCCACGCTACACCTTGTTCTCTGTTCCCTGCATTCCCAGCAGCCTTGCGGCAGGCTCCCACACATATGGGCATTGCATAAGCTTCTTCCTTTTCTTGCAAGACTCTTTTTGCTTAGTAAACTCCTATTCATCCTTCAGATTGAACTCACGCCTCACTTCCTTAGGGAAATCTCCTTGCCTGGGCGCTTCCTCTTCCCCAGGCTCTGAGACCACTCCTTTGTTGCATTTCCTTGCACAGGTGTAATTTGCAATCTGTCTGTGGGATCAGTTGATTAAAAGCTGTCTTCCCTACCTAACTATAAAGTCTATGAGGCTGGAAGCTGTGTTCGCTTTTTGCTCCTTGTGGACACTCTGGTGCCAAGGACAGTGCCTGGAATTGTTGCTCAACCTTAATCCCTGTAAGAGGCTCCTGAGACAAATTTTGCACAACAGAATTCAATATCTTTCCTCACACGTAAAGAGACAAACTGAAGCTCAGTGAGCTGTTTAGCTAAAGTCACTCAGTTCAAAAGGATGCAGTGAAATTCAGAACTAGCTCTGACTTCAGATAGTTCATTCTCTTCCCCTGGCTGCCTCTCAGGTGTCACTCACGTTTCTGAAGAAAAGAAGAGTGATTGAGCGGGCAGGTCTTGGATCACTTAAGGCCAGGAGTTTAAGGCCAGCCTGGGCAACATAGCAACATCCTGTCTCTACAAAAAATTTTAAAATTAGCTGGGCATGGTGATATGCCCAGTTGTGGTCCCAGCTACTCAGGAGGCTGAGGCAGGAGGATTGCTTAAGCCCAGGAGGTGGAGACTGTAGTGAGCTGTGATCACACCACTGCACTCTAGCCTGGGTGACAGAGCAAGACCCTGTAAATAAATGAATCAATGAATGAATGATAGAAGAGAAATTGCTATAGAATCACAGAACACCTGAGGCCTAAGAAGACTACCCAAGATCCCTAGCTTTCTCTCAGAAATTCTCTGGCCTCAGAGCCCATTATAAGCCGAGTGCAGGCAAGGTTCGTGGCTCTTTGGCGCCCTCTGCTGTCCAGCTGCTTTCCTGGCTCCAGGAGAGGCAGACTATGTCAGTACCTGGAGTATCTCTACTTGCACAGAGTGCACAAAGGTACCGGGGAACACACACGAGCTCTAAGGCAGGGCAAGCCATGGAGCAGACTTTTCCCATTTCTGTAATTGTCCAGGGCTGTAGCCCAGATCCTGGAAAAAAACACCAAAAGTTAAATTCCAAGCAAAGAAGGTGTATCTTTGCATTTGTATGACTTGAATTTGTGTTGGGTTTGTTTGTTTGGAGATGGAGTTTCATTCTTGTCACCCAGGCTGGAGTGCAATGGTGTGATCTTGGCTCACTCCGCCTCCTGGGTTTGAGCGATTCTCCTGCGTCAGACTCCCGAGTAGCTAGTATTACAGGCGTGCCACCAGGCCCAGCTCATTTTTGTGTTTTTAGTAGAGATGGAGTTTCACCATGTTAGCCAGGCTGTTCTCAAACTCCTGACCTTGGGATCCACCTGCCTCGGCCTCCCAAAGTGCTGGGATTACAGGCGTGAGCCACTGCACCCTGCCGAATTTTTGTTTATTGAGCTGATTTTATGTATAAATATACCTCTTTCACTGAGCACTATAAAAGTGTTCCTCAGCCAAGTATGGTAGCTCAAGCCTGTAATCTCAGCACTTTGGGAGGCCAAGGTAGGTAGATCACTTGAGCCTGGGAGTTTGTGACCAGGTTGGGCAAGAAAGAGACCCAATGTTGTGAGGATGTTGTGAGACCTCATCTCGGCAAAAAACTAAAAAACTGCTTGGGAGGCTGAGGCAGGAGAATTACTTGAGCCCAGAAGGTGGAGGTGGAGTGAGCTGTGTTCATGCCACTGCATCCCTGCCTGGGTGACAAGAGTGAGACCCTGTCTCAAAAAATACAAATAGAAAATAAGCTGGGCACAGTGGATCATGCCTGTAATCCCAACACTTTGGGAGATTGAAGCGAATGGATCACTTGAGCTCAGGAGTTTGCGGCCAGCCTGGGCAACAAGGCAAAACCGCATCTCTACCAAATATTAGAATCTAAAGAAGTGTTAGAATCTAAACAAGTTAATTTAGTCATTCAACAATCGGCTAGGTTTGGGGATGCAGTGATAAAAGAGACAGACACAATCCCTGGCCCTCTGGACTTTGTGGTTGGTCTAGTTAGTCTTCATCATGCCACTTTCTGAATATATGAGCAAACGCAAATAATTAAACATCTCTGAACCTGTGTTTCATTTGTAAAAATGGGTCACTAATAATCCCCTCTTGACATGGCTGTTTCGAGAAATTAAATGAAAACTTACATGTAGGCCGGGCTGGTGGCTCATGCCTGTAATCCCAACACTTTGGGAGGCTGAGGCAGGCAGATCACCTGAGGTCAGGAGTTTGAGACCAGCCTGACCAACATGGAGAAACCCTGTCTCTCCTAAAAATACAAAATTAGCCAGGCGTGATGGTACATGCCTGTAATCCCAGCTACTCAGAAGGCTGAGGCAGAAGAATTGCTCAAAACTGGGAGGCAGAGGTTGCGGTGAGCTGAGATTACGCCATTGCACTCCAGCCAGGGCAACAAGAGTGAAACTCTATCTCAAAAAAAAAAAAGAAAAAACTTACAAGTAAAGATAATGATCTATTCTACAGTGCTATACAAATGTTAGTTAATACACTTTTTCCCAAGAAGCTTTTCATGATAATAGCTTAATAGATTTTTTCCCAAGAAGATTTTCATGGTAAGTTACTACTGTCTTCACCCAGTGTGTTTTGTTGACCCTCAGCTAACAGTAACCAGTAATAAATGCCAAGAAATGGAATAAGTCCGTCACAGAAAGGCCAAGGAAAGAGCTACGGATGTGCAATACAGATTTCTGTTCCCAGCGGTACCACTAACTGGCTGGGTGGCCTCGTGAATGTCACTTTCCTTTCGGAATTTTAGTTTTCTAATTTGTTTTTTAAAAGGTGGGAGCAGGCATGGTGGCTCACACCTGTAATCCCAGCACTTCAGGAGGCCAAGGTGGGCGGATCACGTGAGGTCAGGAGTTGGAAACCAGCCTGGCCAACATGGTGCAAACTCCATCTACTAAAACTACAAAAATTAGCCAGGCATGGTGGGCGCCCGTTATCCCAGCTACTGGGGAGGCTGAGGCAGGAGAATCGCTTGAACCCGGGAGGTGGAGGTTGCAGTGAGCCAAGATCACACCATTGCACTCCAGCGTGGGCGACACAGCGAGACACTGTCTCAAAAAAAGAAAAGTCTGGGCTGTGGGCCCTGCTGGTTTTGCCATCATAGAGATTCCCCTGGGGGCTTGTCCTCTATCCCCGCTCTCCCCACAGGGCACTCTTACTTGAGATGCACAGCAGAATTGTTCTTTGGAAGGTTGGGCACAGTGGCTCACACCTGTAATCCCAGCACTTTGGGAAGTTGAGCCAGGCAGATCACCTGAGGTCAGGAGTTCAAGACCAGCCTAGCCAACATGGTGAAACACCATCTCTACCAAAAATATAAAATTAGCCAGGCATGGTGGCGTATGCCTGTACTCCCAGCTGCTTGGGAGGCTGAGGCAGGAGAATCACTTGAACCCAGGAAGCAGAGGTTGCAGTGAGCTGAGATTGTGCCACTGCACTCCAGCCCGGACAACAGAGCAAGACTCTGTCTAAAAAAAAAAAAAAAATTGTTATTTGCAGAGGTCAACTGGAAAGCAAGGAACATTTTTAGCAACCACCACCCATGCCTTCCTACATACACTCAATGATGTTGGACATCAAAGGTTCAAGACATTGGGAGTTTGGAGAGGGTTCGAAGGGAAGAAACCAAAAGACAGCATGCACCTGTGGGGCCAGATTGCCTGGGGAAGCAGGAAGCCCATCATCGATGGAAAGTGATGGGTAGGCAGGCAGGAGCTTTGTTCTGTGGCTTCTCCAAGAATCCATGGCTTTCCACATCCAAGGAGGCTGGCTCAGACAGCACTGACTCTGGGTCCCCCATTTACTATGCCTAGCAGAAAGGAGGTGAGGGGTAAGAAAATGGGAAAGAGCAAGAGACAGTAGCCACAGTTTTCATGAAGAACAAAAGAAGGGGCTAGGTGCGGTGGCTCACGCCTGTAATCCTAGCACTTTGGGAGGCTGAGGCAGATCACTTGTCAGGAGTTCGAGACCAGCCTGGCCAATATGGTGAGACTCATCTCTACTAAAAAATTCAAAAAAAGAGAAACAGGCACGGTGGCAGGCGCCTGTAGTCCCAGCTACTCAGAAAACTGAGGCAGGAGTATCACTTGAACCCAGGAGGCAGAGGTTGCAGTAAGCTGAGATTGTGCCACTGCACTCCAGCCTGGGTGGACAAAGAAATATTATATCTTAAAATAAAAAAAAAAAAAAAAAGAGAAGATAGAACTTAGGATGACAAAATGAAGGTGGAAAGAGTGGAGGCAAAACTGTGTTCACTGTCCTCTCTTTGCCCACCTCTCTTCTCGCACCCTGCCCTGCCACCATTGCCACTGTGTTTGTCAATTTTGTGGTGCAGAAAGAGGCCTGGGTCGGGGGGACAGACACCTGGGTGGAAGCTCTGGCTCTGTCACAAACACTGTGGTTCTAGGGAAGTCCCTTCACCCTCTGCAGGAGGCTTTTTTATAGTCCCTGAGGCTGAGTGACGGTGATGGTGGTGGTTTGGGTGGGCGGTGTAGGGAAGTCAGAGCTCTGTTGTGAGTATCCGACGTGATCTTGGGTGAGTCTCAGTGTCTGCATCTGTGAAATGGAGATAAGAACATTCACTGTACATAGCTGTGGGGGAAGATTCATTCAGATAAGGCACATGAAAAGCACTTTATAAGCTGCCTCAGTGTGTACAAAGACTGATTATGATATTATCAGGCTGTCTTTCATACCCTCGCCATCCCCATTCTCAAATCCCAGCTCAGCAGCATGGGGTCAGAGGGTGCAGGCAGCCAGAGCAGATTGCCAGGAGATGCAGCTTGGCCCTTTCGTGTGCCTGTTGCAATTGCTGCCAGGAGCCTGAGTGGAGCAGAGGGGTGGAGAGAGGGGCACAAGCTCATCCGTGGTTGCTATGGCGCCCCATCCTGGATTTGCCCATCTCTCCTAATGGAGCAAAGGGCAGACAGAGGGAGGGAGTGAGGGAAAGAGAGCACAACTGGTGCCTTCCTCTCCCCTTCCCTCCATCTCTCTCTGGAGCAGATGTGGATGGGGGATGGAGGGAGCCTGGATACTGGACAGAAGGGGAGGAAAGAGTGGGGTGCCGGGATTAAGAGGTTTGAGATAGGGGGCCACACTGAGAGAGGAGGGGGCAGGGCCCTCATACCTACATCCAGAAGCCAGCTGCTGACGTTAGAGAGAAGAAAAAAGCAGACAAGCCGGCACCAGGCACCAGCAGGAGAGGGAGAGGGAGCGAGAAAGAGAGAACACCAGGATAGGAGGTGTGGAGGCAGACAGCCCCCAGCCTGCAGCCAGCCTCTGCCTGGGCTCTCCTGAGCCTGGACCCCAGGGTCCTGAGAGCTACCCCAAGGATGGGCACTAGGGGAGCAGTCATGCCCCCTCCTGTGTGGGGGCTGCTAGGCTGCTATTTCGTCTGTGGCTGGGCTCTGGGGGGTCCACAGCCCCTCCGCTCTCTGCCTCCTTTGTCTTCCCAAGTTGAGCCAGGATCTGTGCCCATGCAGGTGCCCCCAGAGGGGGCCGAGGCCGCCCTCACTTATCTTTACTCTGGAGATGCCCAGCAGCTGTCGCAGGCGAATTGCAGTGAGCGCTATGAAGCGCGTGGGGCAGGAGCCATGCCAGGGCTCCCCCCAACCCTACAGGGGGCAGCGGGCACCCTTGCCCAGGCCGCCAATTTTCTCAACATGCTGCTGCAAGCCAACGACATCCGTGAGTCCAGCGTGGAGGAGGATGTGGAGTGGTACCAGGCACTGGTCCGCAGCGTGGCTGAGGGGGACCCAAGAGCGTACAGGGCTTTGCTGACCTTTAACTCTCCACCAGGGGCCAGCCACCTACAGCTGGCCCTGCAGGCCACCCGGACTGGGGAGGAAACCATCCTTCAGGACTTGTCTAGTAACTGGGTGCAGGAGGAGAGCCCACCTAGGGACCTGGACGCCCCGGCCCTGAAGAAGCGGGTGTTGACCAATGACCTAGGGAGCCTCGGCAGCCCCAAGTGGCCGCAGGCAGACGGCTATGTGGGGGAAACGCAGCAGGTGAGGCCGTCTCCTCCTTTCCTGGAATGCCAGGAGGGACGGTTCCGACCTGGCTGGCTGATCACACTCTCTGCCACCTTCTATGGACTCAAGCCGGACCTCAGCCCAGAGGTCAGGTAAGTGGGTTTGTGCAGGATTGGATGCGTGTGTGGGCATGTAGGGGAAGGAAGCACAGGTCCCCTCAGCTGTGCATGGGTCAATTGGCATGAACATGTGTCTGCCTGGGGGGCACACAGATGTGGATATTTGCACTCAGCTATGTGTACTGGCAGTTGGCTCTGGGAATCTGTAACTATCTGTTAACACATACAAGTGTGAGTGTACGTGTGTATGAATCAATCCATTTAAGTCATATTTATCTGGGTATATGTGCTCAAGCACGTGCAGGAATGTCTGTGAGCCTGTGTATATACAAATAGGTATACATATGCAGCATACATCTATATCCAGGTATACACACGTGTGTAGACATGTGTCAGTAGAGACAGGCAGAGATCTTGGTCCCCAGGCCTGAGGAGCGAATGCAAGAGGCAGGAGAGGTCTTGGCGTCAATGACAGTGACAATCCATGAACCAGGCTTGTCAGAGGAGAGCCAGGTGGGCACTCCAGAAGTTCAACCTGCTGCTCTCTAGCAATTGAGAGCTGTAAAAGTAGGCTTCCCAGGAGAAGGAAAACTTCATTTTTTTGAGATGGAGTCTCACTCTGTTGCCCAGGCTGGAGTGCAGTGGTACAATCTCAGCTCACTGCAGCCTCCGCCTCCCAGGTTCAAACGATTCTCCTGCCTCAGCATCCCGAGCAGCTGTGATTACAGGTGCGTACCACCAAGCCCAGCTCATTTTTGTATTTTTAGTAGAGACGGGGTTTCACCATGTTGGCCAGGCTGGTCTCAAACTCCTGACATCAGGTGATCCTCCCACCTCAGCCTCCCAAAGTGCTGGGATTACAGGCATGAGCCACCACACCTGGCTGAAGGAAAGCTCTTGAGGGGGCTTGGAATCAATGCTCTTTCTGCCAAGGAGCTGGCTGAGTCCCCAGGGCCATCTCCTTACACCAAGCACGCCCCACTGTCCTGCCTGTCTTGATGATGCAGAAGGTTGTGATTCTCCTCCAGTAACTGACTTCCTCCCTCAACCACAGGAAAGGATTGAGGGTCCTGTTGGGAAGGGAGCAGCAACTGAGCCCGGGATGGCAGGGCATTCAACAATCAACACTTCTTCTCCAGCTCTGTGCCCCCTTTCATTGTTCCCAGCAGGGTTCCCCTCCTGCCAGCAGTCAGCCTGACTTCTTGCCAGCTCAGCCCAGAGCAGAGGCTGGGGAGCTGCTGGTCCAGGCAGCACCAGGTCAGGGCTCCTCCATTTCATATCTCCTTTCCTGTGATCAATTCAGACCTGGCTTGGGCAGAGAGAGGAGCTGGTTAATATCTGAGCTGATCTGTGTGTGTGTGTGTGTGTGTGTGTGTGTGTGTGTGTTCATACATGAGGAAGTGTGAAAATCCCCTTTAGAGGATCATCAGGGCCCTGGCTCCTGCCATGTCTTGACATGTGTCCTCCCTCTACTCCTTGACAGAAACCAGGAAATGATAGGATGTCAAAAAGCCAAGGGGTGGAGAAAACAACCTAGTAGGAAAGAGACTGTTGTCCACAGAGACAGTGAGCGTGCATGATGCTGGAGAAACGGAGTGCACGCATGCTCTTCACACACACCGCAGGTGCTGGGCTAAAGTTTGCAAAGACTGCATTGTCCCCAAATCCGGTGCCTGTAGGGGCAGAAAAGTGTGATCCCTATCCCTTTCCTCACTCACCATAAGGGTCACAACACTCTATAACAAAAGACAGATTAACAAGAGAAAAGGCATAACAAATTTATTTAATCAAAGTTTTGCTTGTTTGTTTTTTGAGACAGAGTCTCACTCTGCCACCCAGGCTGGAGTGCAGTGGCGCAATCTCGGCTCACTGCAACCTCTGCCTCCTGGGTTCAAGCGATTCTCCTGCCTCAGCCTCCTGAGTAGCTGGGATTACAGATGCCTGCCACCACACCTGGCTAATTTTTGTATTTTTAGTAGAGACAGGGTTTCTCCATGTGGCCAGGCTGGTCTCGAACTCCTGGCCTCAGGTGATCTATCCGCCGCGGCCTTCCAAAGTGCTAGGATTACAGGCATAATCCACTGCGCCCTACCTATTTAATCAAAGTTTTACATGACACAGGAGCCTTCAGAAATGAAGACCTAGTGGCAGAGGCTCAGTGGCTTACACATATAATCCTAGCACTTTGGGAACCCAGGCAGGAGGGTGGCTTGAGCCCAGGAGTTCAAGACCAGCCTGAGCAATATAACCAGACCTTGTCTCCACTAAAAATAATTTTTTTAAACTAGCCAGGCATGGTGGCACATGCCTGTGGTCACATGAGGTGGAAGGATCACTTGAGCTATGATCATGCCACTGCACTCCAACCTGGGCAACAGAGCAAGACCATGTGTCTAAGAAAAAAAAAAAAAGACAGACAGAAAAGATAGACTCAGGGAAAACTGTTCATTGTTATACTTAGTTTCAGTGAAGAAGGGTCAGCCCTGCAGAAATGTGATTGGACAAAAGAGGCTATGACGTAATGGTGGCAGACCAGGTGCGGAAACTCAGCCAGGCCCTCTCTGTTCAGCTTCCTCTCGGCCTACGTAGCGTCCTTCCTCTCAGGTAGAGGGCAGGATCCCTCTGGCATGAGGGTCATACGACCTACTTACTACCAGTCAAGGCAGGCCAGACAATTTCTTTATGACCAGCCCCTACACAGAAAGGCAGGGGAAGATGAGAGTAATACTTCTTGGTTTTATGTCTTGCTCTGGGGGAGGGAGATTCTAGTTTCTATGACCTGCCTTGGGGAAGGGGAATTCTGGTTTCTAGAACTCACTTCAGTGGGGAGAAGGAGAAGTGGGAGATAAGAGGGCAGGAGAAGGTCAGAGAGACCTTACTTCTGAGCCCTTATCATCTCCCTTAGTTCAAAGCCCTCAGCATGCCAAAGTGCCATAATTTGGAGCATCGTTTTCTAGGCCCCAACGATGCCCAGGGACACACGTCCACTTTGGTATCCATTACTGTGCCCCTAACTGCCGATTCACTGCCGTAGGGGGCAGGTGCAGATGGACATAGATCTCCAGAGTGTGGACATCAATCAGTGCGCAAGTGGCCCAGGCTGGTACTCCAGCACACACCTGTGTGATCTCAACAGCACCGAGGTAAGGATGAGGAGGCTGGGGGGAACTACAACTCAGTGCTCCAGGATCCCTCCCCAGGGCTCCTCCCTGAGCCTCTGTTACGCATCTCCTTTCCTTCCCTGGGACCACACTCTCCATGTAACACAGCTCTGGGCTCCTCTTGGCCCACAAAGCGTGCTCCATTGGTCTCTCTACAAAAGGATATTCCATTTTGCTGAAATAAATGGAATTGCTAGTTGGGGTGTGGGAGGAATCTAACCAACAAAGGAGCTCAAAGAGGCCTGGGCCCAGTGACTGCTATGGGACCTGGGCCAGATGGAGGTAGATTCAAAGCTCTGGGTGCAGGTGACTCACAGTGACGGAGAGCACTGAAGTGATGGAGGCTGGTAATCATGCAGGCCCAGCACTGGGAAACTGGGAGGCCAGTGAAATCCTCTCCGTGATTACAATGACTGCACACTTGTTCCTGAGCTGAACTGAAGCCAGGGCAAGCCCTGTGGCCTGCTAGGGCTGGCAGGCATATTGTTCTGTGTGCACAGGTGGTCCTACTGTTCTTCAGGGCACACGTGTCTGCAGCTAGAGGTGGAGGGATGGAAAAGGACTCCCACCAACCAGTTCACTGTTTAACCCAGACATATTCACTTCTCAGGGTGCATGTTTGTTTAATCGTGCAGACTGTAGCAGGAACAGAGTGTAGTCCAGTGGTCCAGGAAAGAGGTGAAGTTGGACCACAGCTTCACAAGCACCACACACTAACCCTTCTAGGTGAGGTCAGGGGCTGGATATAGACTCTTCCAAGGTTAACCCCTTCCTTTGCGCCACTGATGTCTGTTCCCAGCCATTCCCCTCAATAGACCTGACCTCATTTGCTCATACTCGCTGCCTGGCTCTGAGGTCTACTCTGGCCCCTGCTGGGCAAACATCAATGGGAGGAGGTGGAATAAAGGCTGGCCTTGGCATCCCACCAGCCTGGCATTAGCCTGGCATTAAGGCTGGGAAAAACAGCCCTGTGCCAAAGCCAGATGGCCCCTGATGAAGGAAGCTGCTCCTCCGTGGGGGCCTTTCCAGTCCATTTG
This sequence comes from Cacajao melanocephalus, assembly GCA_963573385.1. Taxonomy (NCBI): domain Eukaryota; kingdom Metazoa; phylum Chordata; class Mammalia; order Primates; family Pitheciidae; genus Cacajao; species Cacajao melanocephalus. The sequence continues at coordinate 68,611 of CAUYLG010041484.1, read as the reverse complement.
TGTGCCAATGAGGGAAGCTGGTGGGGACCCTTTGAAGCAGGATGTAGGCACACAAGGTGTGGCTGGGCTTAGAGCTTTCCCTGCTTCCACCTCCCCCAGTATGTTGCCCTAGCAAGAGCTGTGCACTGGGAAATGGGTCCTATGAGGCCCCTGTCTCTGCCAGTCTGAACAAAAGGGTGATTTCTCCCCATGCTCTTTGCTTAGGGTCTCTTTGGGAAGAGAGGTAAGAGCAGGGGTAGGTAGGGTACGGTTTCCACAGAGGGAAGACTTCCCAAGGACTAGAGAGCGCTTCCAGAGGGATTCCCTAGTGTGGACCCAAGTCCCATGGATAGGGAGGTAGATGGACCCTCCATCTCTCCCAGGAGAGAATATTCTTCCAGAGAAAGCCCCACATAAACACATATTGTGTTTGTCGTCCCCACAGTGTGTCCCCCTGGAGAGACAGGGCTTTGTTCTTGGCCGCTACCTCTGCCGCTGCCGACCTGGATTCTACGGGGCAAGCCCCTCTGGGGGTATGTAAGTGTGGTTAGGGCTGGGCGTGCATTTTACAGGAGAGGCTGGATGGGACGGTACATCTCAGGAAGAAAGGCAGGTGGGGGTGAGGCCCTGGGAGGGAACTTGTGGGGCAAGAGCAGAAAGTTAAGAGAAGCAGGAGAGGCAAGCAGGGTGCAGTGTGGGGGTGTCTGTGCCTTCTGAGTATGAGCCCATAACATGCAGATGTGATGCAAGTTGACCTCCCAAGGAGCCCTAGCTTGGCGTCACCTCTTCCTGGTACCCTGCCCTCCCAAGGAAGGACCCATTCCCGCTTGTCCCTGGAGCCCTAGATCACAGGAGAGCAGGGAGAGGGCTATGGTAACTATCAGGAGAACAGGCTGGGATGTCAGGATGCTCTAGCTAGGCCGTCAGGATGCTCTAGCTGGGCCGCTCTCCCTGCACCCATCTTGTTCTTTATAGGGTTAGAGGAGAGTGCCTTCCAGAGTACCGGGCAATTCGGGCCCCCCGAAGGCAGATCTGGGAGGCTGCTGCAGTGCCTGCCATGTCCTGAGGGCTGCAACAACTGCATGGATGCCACACCGTGCCTGGTGGAAGAGGCCGTGGCGCTGCGGGCCACTGTGCTGGCCTGCCAGGCCTGCTGCATGCTGGCCGTCTTCCTGAGCATGCTGGTCTCCTACCGCTGCCGCCGGAACAAGGCAAGGAAGGCCCCACACCTCAGGCACACATGTCCAACCCGTCTCAGCTGGAGACCTGAAACTACCTAAGACCAGAATTTAGAAGAAATGGGTTCTAATCTTGATTCTAAATCTAACTCACTATGCAGCATTACACAAGTGATTTCTCCACCTTGGACTTGCTTCCTCATCTGTAAAATAAGGGCATTGAACTTGATTCATAAATGCTAGTTGAGTATCTACTCTAAGCAAAACACTGCCTAGGCTCGAGAGGAAGTGATCTGGGCCTGCATGGAGTTCCCAGTTTAATGGAGAAAGCAGACATGTAAATAAAATGACAGTACAGTGAGACGGGCAAAGATGGAGGTGTCTGTCCGTTGCTGTGGGAGCTTACAGAAAGTCATCCTGCCTGAGATGGCATGGGAAAGACGTTCTGGATGTGACGTGAGCCAGGCTTGAATGTTAACTATACACTTACTGGGCCAAGAAGGGGTACCTGATTCTAGACAAGGGAGCAGCCTGACCCAATGCTTGAGGAATGCATGAGATCCCTTCCAGCTCCGGCAGCCTCTGATTTGAGCCGAGGTCTGCAGCAAGGCCCTGAGCGGGAAGGGGAGAACACAGGGATGTGTGTGGGAATGATGTGAAACCTCAGCCTTAGCCAGGTTTAGTGCCAGTAGAGCTGAGCCTGTGGTGACAGTGGGGGTGTGACTGTGGGCAGAGAGGGCAGAGCCAGTGTTACAGGGTGAAGCCTTAGCTCAGGGCCTGAGAGCCTCTGGCACCATCGTCCAGGCTCTGCTCACGTGCCTCTCTCGTTGCTTCACAGAGGATCTGGGCATCTGGAGTGGTCCTGCTGGAAACCATCCTTTTTGGATTCCTGCTGCTTTACTTTCCTGTGAGTCTGTGGCCAGAGGCTGGCCCTACCTTCCAGCATTCCCCGTAGCCCCAGAACCCTTCCTCTCCTCTGCCCTCTTGAGGGGATTCAGAAACCTCAGATTTCCCCTACTCATACCCACACATGGCATGCTGGTCTATGAGTTCTGGAGCCCCAGGCTTAAAAGAGCTCTATGACTTGCAGGGTGACTTAGGGCAAGTTCCCTAACCTCTTTGACACTTCAGCTGCTCCTCTGCAGAATGAAGGTGGTGATGCCTCTATTTCAGGGTTGTTGGGAGGATCCACAACGTGCTTAGCATGGGCCTGGCCCACAGCAGAAGCACTGTGGAGAGCAGAGATTTTTGCCCCTTCCCACCAGGTCTTCATCCTCTACTTCAAGCCCAGTGTATTCCGCTGCATTGCTCTTCGCTGGGTGCGGCTGCTGGGTTTTGCCATCGTCTACGGCACCATCATTCTGAAGCTTTACAGGTATGGCCTAGGGCAGACGTGGTTCTCATACTGCTCATCCCAGACCACCCCAGCTCACTCATGGAATGCTGTTTTTCAAAGCCAGACCCTTGCCAGCCCCACTCCCCTGTGCCCCCAAGGACAACCCCCATCACCATAGCCTTCTCCTCCATGTAACTTTTGGGCGGGTAGCAAGAGGCAGCAAACCATGAAAAGGACGGAAGGACAAGCACCTGTGTGGAGGGGAGGGCAGCAGTGGACAGAAGCCAGGGCACTGGCGCGCTCTCCGTGGTCCTCCCAGGTCCCTGCCATCCACCCTGTGTATTCTATTTTTTTTTTTTTTTTTTTTTTGAGGCAGAGTCTAGCTCTGTCACCCAGGCTGGAGTGCAGTGGTGTGATCTCTGCCCACTGCAACCTCTGCCTCCCTGGTTCAAGGATTCTCCCCACGTTTGAGGATTCTCCTGCCTTAGCCTCCCGAGTAGCTGGGATTACAGGCGTGCCACCACACCTGGCTAATTTTTTTGTATTTTTAGTAGAGATGGGGTTTCACTGTGTTGGCCAGGTTGGTCTCGAACTCCTGACCTCGTGATCCGCTTGCCTTGGCCTCCCAAGGTGCTGGGATTATAAGCGTGAGCCACTGTGCAAGGCCAACCTTCTGTATCCTAACCCTCGCAGAGTGCTGCAGCTGTTTCTGTCTCGAACGGCCCAGAGGAGCACCCTTCTGAGTAGCGGGCGGCTGCTGCGGCGCCTGGGGCTGCTCCTGCTACCTGTGCTGGGCTTCCTGGTTGTGTGGACCGTGGGCGCCCTGGAGCGAGGCATCCAGCACGTGCCTCTGGTGATCCGAGGCCACACTCCCACTGGCCGCCATTTCTACCTCTGTCACCACGACCGCTGGGACTACATCATGGTTGTGGGTGAGCTGCTTCTGCTGAGCCCGGCCTCACGCTGGTCCCTGACTCTGAGCCTCCAGGGGTCCTCTTGTTCTGGTTCTCCTGCCTTGTCCCTAGACCCCCGGCCCAAGTTACCCCCAGCACATCCTTCAGAGAAAGGGGTGGCGTGGTGCTGAGGCGGTGCCGGCTCTCTCCCTCTCGCCTCCTCGCAGCTGAGCTGCTGCTGCTGTGCTGGGGCAGCTTCCTGTGCTACGCCACGCGGGCTGTGCTCTCCGCCTTCCACGAGCCACGCTACATGGGCATTGCCCTGCACAACGAGCTGCTGCTTTCCGCTGCCTTCCACACGGCCAGGTAAGGACCGACCCCCTCTACCAACCACAGCCCCTTCCATTCTTATATTTTGAGATGGAGTCTCACTCTGTAGCCCAGGATGGAGTGCCATGGGGCCATCTTGGCTCACTGCAACCTCCACCTCCCAGTTTCAAGCGATTCTCCTGCCTCAGCCTCCCCAGTAGCTGGGACTACAAGCACATTTCACCACGCCCGTCTAATTTTTGTATTTTTAGTAGAAACGGGGTTTCACCATGTTGGTGAGGCTGGTCTCGAACTCCTGACCTTTTGATCCGCCCACCTTGGCCTCCCAAAGTGCTGGGATTACAGGCATGAGCCACCATGCCTGGCCCCCTTCCACTCTTAACACCACTCCTCACCTCTCCCATCCCACGCCATCCTGGTGACACTGCTATGCTTCCTGGTGACACTGCTATGCCTCAGCATGGTGAGGAAGGCCCCCACTACTAGCTTCTCCCTACCCTCCAGATGTCCCTACTGTACTGTACTCCAGGCCTGGCCCATGTGAGGAGGCCCCCAACACACAAGAGGAGGACGAATACCTTCCTCCTAACTCCTCACCCCTCCCAAAGCACCTCTCCAGCACCTAACATACCCCTTCCCACGCTTGCTCAGTCCTCCCTGCCTTCTGCCCTCACTCTCAGCCATAAGAGCAGCAGGCTGCTGTGTGTCAGTAAGGACCAGGCCCTGTGGTGGAGGCAGAATTAACCCACAGAGTGGGCCTAAGAGTCTGAAGCACACGTCTGTGCTATACACAGCCAAAGAAAGTAAGCTGGAGTAGTCTGGGAGGGCTTCTTGGAGGTGAGGATTAATGGGATTGAGGTGGGACCTAAATCCTGGAGAGGGCAGGAGAGGGCAGAACGCCCCTTTGTCCTAAGGGGATCAGGGCTGGGGCTGGGGTGAAACGCCAGTGAGAAGGTGAAGCGGAAGAGGCCACTCCCGCCTGCAGTAATGACCCGCGCCCTCATCCCGCCCCCAGGTTTGTGCTGGTTCCCTCCCTGCACCCGGACTGGACCCTCCTCCTCTTCTTCTTCCACACCCACAGCACAGTCACGGCCACACTGGCTCTGATCTTCATCCCTAAGGTGAGGCCTTGCCCTCCTGCCTGTGAGGCGGATCCCAGCCCCTCTGTCAGGGGTGCTATGGATCTGTTGTCCTGCAGCGCCCTCTGCAGGCCAGGGTGAGGATGACAGAAGGTGCTGGGTGAGTGAGCAGAGTGCCAGGGGCCCTAAGCTAGGAGCCCACTTGGGTGGGGATGCTCTTTGCTACCAGTTCCTGGGCAAGGGAAAGAAGAACCAGAGCTGGAGAGGCTTTCTCCTGCAGCTGGAAGGTTGGCACACTCTGATAATCTACTCAGAAGCAGGTACACAGGGAGGCGTGGGGGAGCTGAAGGACCGGGCTAGGAATTGCAGGGTTGGGGGCTTGAAACCACCCTGCTCTCTGAGCTAGAGTCGGGGAGGATGACGGGAGTAAAACTCTAAAGACCCCCAGAATTCCAAATCAGAGAAGGGGTGAAGCATCACCAAGTAAAGATGCATTCCTCAGGGCAGGTGAGAGTAGGAGTGGACAGGGAACCAGGGTGAGTCTTATTCCCACTCATATGTGCCCCTGCCAGTTCTGGAAGCTGGGGGCTCCTCCCCGGGAGGAGATGATGGATGAAGTGTACGAGGATGAGCTGGACCTGCAGCACTCAGGCTCCTACCTCGGGAGCAGCATCGCCTCAGCCTGGAGTGAGCACAGCCTGGACCCTGGAGACATTCGGGTATGTGCCACCCTCCCTGCCTCCTTTTAATGCTAGCTTTTAGGAACAGAGCAGAGGAAGCACTGGACCCTGCCACCTGGGCTGTGTGCCACTGCGAGTCCTCTTCCCTCCAAGACCTGCTCTCTTCCTTCTCCACCACTGCCCGAAACTGATTCCCCTGACTCTATTCAAAGGAGGCCACACACACACCCAAGTGGGAAAACTCCAAAGCCCCAGAACCAGATGCCAGACGCCCAGGCTATGTGGCAAGCTAGAGGCAGGGCCGAGAGGGGAGACCTACTCTCTAGTGTCCTCCACTCTCACTCAGCAGGAGCATCAAGTAGGGGGCAGACTAAGAAACCCCTCAGCTGGCCGGGCATGGTGGCTCTTGCCTGTAATCCCAACACTTTGGGGGGCCGAGACAGGTGGATCACTTGAGGCCAGGAGTTTAAGACCAGCCTGGCCAACATGACGAAATCCCATCTCTACTAAAAATACAACAATTAGCTGGACGTGGTGGTGTGTGTCTGTGGTCCCAGCTACTCAAGAGGCTGAGGTGGGAGGAGGATCACTGGAGCCTGGTAAATCAAGGCTGCGGTAAGCTGAGATCATGCCACTGCACTCCTGCCTGGGTGACAGAGCACAACTCTGTCTCAAAAAAAAAAAAAAAAAAAAACCTCAGCCCCCAGCAAAGCAAGATGGTTGGTGACCCTAGGGCCATCTGTGGGTTTGGGTAGATCAGGCAGTGAGTGGCCACCAGGATCCCCTTTCCCTGGACCTGGCAGGTCTTAGAGAGAGGAAGTTCTTCCTGGGTCTACACTGGAAGAGCATGTTTATTCTCGTTTCTGTGCTCAAGGATATCGTTATAGTCACCAGAACCCTAATAAGAGGCTCAGTGGGTAACATACAAGGAGAGCTGGTAGTCTAAGCCCACTGTTTTATACAATCCAGGGTCTAGGAACCATCATGGGAAGCCATTCTCTCCATCCCCTCCACCTCTACTGGGGCTCCCTCCACACCTGACTTGTCTGCAGGCTCACAAAGCAGAGTCCTTATATCTCCCGAGTCTTTCCTTATCCCAACTGCCCCTGCCCATTTCCGCCTTGTGTCCTCACCCTCTGAGCTCTGCCTGCCCTGCCTCCTGAGACCCCAATCTAGCTGAAGGGCCAGGGAGTATGGAGGGGCAACTCCACCCCTAACTCTCCACTTTCTGGAACACAAGTCAATCTGCAGCCCCTATCTGGCTTTGCGGAGAAACCCAGATCATAAGACTTTTAAAGCCCCGTTCCATCATTTACACCTGAACACCATATTTCATACCCACTAGTCTTAATCTCACATAATGCTCTTAAGGAAGTTAACACTGGTCACCCAGGTAACGCTGCTTTACAGGAAATGTAGAGGCTCAGAGAGGTCATGAAAACAGCCTCCAGGCACACAGCACATTGAGTGTCCCCCAAGCTACTGACTTCCCATCTGACCGCAATGCCCCAGAGAAGGTAGCACACCTGAGTCCTCTGAGCTGACTGCATCTGGCTGGGATCAGGTTGGCAACTGATCTCACAGGTGAACAAAGAGGTGAATTCTGAGAGTTTTAGAAGCAGGGAAGAGACAGCGCTTGATGGAAAGAGATCCCCCGGGGAAAATGGTCTACGCAAGGGTGGAGGGACAGCCAGCCAGGGGATGGAGGGAGCTCACCTGCAGCCCTGCTTTCCTTCCTGCCGCCCCACAGAACGAGCTAAAGAAGCTCTATGCCCAGCTGGAGGTCCACAAGACCAAGGAAATGGCTGCGAACAACCCCCACCTGCCCAAGAAGCGGGGCAGCTCACGCCAGGGGCTGGGCCGCTCCTTCATCAGGTACCTGGCAGAATTCCCCGAGGCCCTGGCCAGGCAGCACTCCCGGGACTCGGGCTCCCTGGGCCGTGGCAGCCTGCCTGGCTCCTCCCGCCGCCGGCTCCTCAGCTCCAGCCTCCAGGAACCCGAGGGGACGCCGGCTCTGCGCAAGTCCCGCAGCGCCTACGACCAGCGCAGGGAGCAGGACCCGCCTCTTCTTGACTCGCTGCTGAGGAGGAAGCTGGCCAAGAAGGCCTCTCGGACAGAGAGCCGGGAGTCGGCGGAGGGGCCCCCTGCCCTGGGCTTCAGGTCAGCCAGTGCCCACAACCTGACAGTGGGAGAGAGGCTCCCCAGAGCCCGGCCCGCCCCTCTGCAGAAGTCGCTCAGTGTGGCCGGCTCCAGGGAAAAGGCCTTGCTCATGGCCAGCCAGGCCTACCTGGAGGAGACCTACCGGCAAGCAAAGGAGCGGGAGGAGCGGAAGAAGGCCGAGGCAGCCATGGCCAGCCTGGTGCGGAGGCCATCGGCCCGGAGGCTGGAGCAGCCTCGAGGGCCCCCCCTGTCAGCTCCACCTTCCCCTGCCAAGAGCAGCAGCATGGACAGCTCTCACGCCTCTGGGAGGCTTCACGAGGAGGCTGGGAGGAGGCTGCCTCACCCGCCCATCCGGCACCAGGTCTCCACTCCCATCTTGGCCCTGTCTGGGGCCTGCCTGGGAGAGCCAAGGATGCTATCTCCCACCTCCACCTTGGCTCCAGCTCTGCTGCCAGCTCTAGCTCCACCCCCAGCCCCTGCCCTGGCACCAGTCCCAGTAGCTCCCCAAAGCCCCAACTTACTCACCTACATCTGCCCCTGGGAGAATGCAGAACTGCCGGTCAAGAAAGAAAATGTGGCCCAGGAAGGCCCCTTAGGGCCAGAGCGAGGCCACCCTTCCCCTGCCCCTGCTCGAGCCAGGCTCTGGAGGGCCCTCTCTGCTGCAGTAGAGAAAAGCAGGACTGGGGAGAATGAGATGGACACAGAGGACGCGCACCTCCAGAGGGAAGCTAGCGACGTGGACGGAGACAGGTCCAAGATCTTCCCGAAATCCCACAGCCTCAAGGCCCCTGTTCAGCAGGGTTCCATGCACAGCCTGGGGCTGGCGATTAGAGCTCTGACCCGCTCTCGGAGCACCTACAGAGAGAAGGGGAGTGTGGAGGAGAGTCCTGAGGGGCAGAATGGCAGGGCTGCGGGAGAGAGTGTGGGGGCACCCTCCCGATCGCCCAGGCTAGGCCGGCCCAAGGCAGTGAGTAAGCAGGCCGCTCTTGCCCCCTGTGATGACGAGGAGTCCCTCCAGAACCAACAGAACGCTTACACCAGCAGGATGCTCCAAGTCTGTCAACGAGAGGGCAGCAGGGAACAAGAAGACAGAGGCAGGAGGACGCCCCAGGGTCCAGGGGAGCGGAAAGCTGAGACAGCAGGTAACACAGGGCTTGCCACGCTGAGGCAAGTTTCTAGGGACAACAATGTCGAGCAATCAAAAGAAGCCCCGGTGAGGGGGCAGGGACTGCCCAAAGCTGGCCTCCAGCCCCTGGGTAGTGCTGACCACAGGGTGGCAGAGGTATGCCCCTGGGAGATTACTGAATTAGAAACGCGTCAGCCGGACAGTGGTAGCAAGGCCGAAATCTGCCCCTGGGAGATGAGTGAAGGAGCCCCTGAGTTGAAGGCACTGAGACAAGACCCAGGTGACTCTCAAGGAAAGAGGGTGGGGGCCCTGGGAAAATCGGAGCCCACCGATGTGGCTGCCATGATGAGGAAAAGACCAGAGAGGCTGGTGAGGGAGCAGGAAGCTGTGTGTCCCTGGGAGAGTGGCAATCATGGAGGTCTGTCCCCTGGGTCAGTTCCTCAGGACCCTAGCAGAATCAGAGACAGATCTGAGGCGAGGGGCAGTGTGGAGGCCAGGAAGGTGGAGAAGCCTGTGGGGGAAGCTGCTGGCCCAGACACTCATACACCTGACATCGCCAGGGTGGAGCTGTGTCCCTGGGAGGCAAGTGAAAGAGGCGAGGGTGGGAAACCAGCCCAAGAGGTAGTAAGGGATCTCTCTCAGGAAAAGCAGGAAACCAGGAAAGCAACCTTTTGGAGAGAACAGAAACTGGGTGGAGACTTGGAGTCTCTTTGTCCATGGGAGAGTACAGATTTCCGGGGCCCCTCAGCAGTCTCAATTCAGACCCCAGGAAGCTCAGAGTGTTCAGGTAGTCTGGGCAGTGGCATTGCTGGAGTGTGTCCCTGGGAGATAGGAGATGCTCCTGCTGTCGGGAAAGCAGAGATCTGTCCCTGGGAGCTGGCTGATAAGGTGATGGGGCAGGAAACACTGAATCTGGGAACAGGTGGAGAATCTCTCCAAGAAAAGGAAAAAGACTCCAGAAAAGGAAGCTTTGGAGAGATGGGGGAACAAACTGTGAAAGCAGGGCAGAAATTAAATCAACAGCAGGAGTCGGTGTGTCCCTGGGAGAGGACGGTCCCTGGGCACTCCAGCCCATATCTAGACAATTCCTCATTCAAAGCCAGTGGCCAGTTCCTATGCAATGGAGGAAGCAGAGCAACGCAGGTGTGTCCACAGGAAGATCTCGGGCCGGAGGCACAGGAAGCAGCACCTGCCAAGGTGGAAATCTGTCCCTGGGAGGTAAATGAAAGAACAAGAGAGGAATGGACATCAGCACAGGCACCAAGAGGAGGAGAATCTCAAAAGGACAAGGAGAAAATGCCTGGAAAATCAGAAATACAAGATGTCACAGCTTGGGAAAAGCCTGCAGGGCAGATCCAAAAGCAGGAAGCAGTCTGTCCCTGGGAGAGTATGGACCCTGGCAGCTTCTCACCACAACCACGTCTTCAAGACACAGAGAGACCCCAAACCCTTCTCCAGATGTCAGGCAGCATGGGAAGCCACGCTGCCAACATTTGCCCTTTGGATGTGGAAAAAATCCTGACTGCTGGGAAGGCAGAAATCTGTCCCTGGGAGGTGGGTGCTGGAGCAGGGGAGGAAAGCGCTGTGGGAGTTGAGGACATTAGGAAATCCCCAAATGATACAGGAAAGGCTTCTGCAGTTCTTCCACCCAGGGAGGCAGCTGTTACTGCTCCACAGAAGCCACAGAAGCCAACCTCAGAGTGGGAGGTGGCTTGTCCCTGGGGGAGTATGGGTCCAGGGGCCTCCTCTCAGCATTCAGATACTCTGGATGCTGGTGGACCAAAAGCTGAGTTCCAGGAGCTGGACCATGTGGGGTGCAGGCCTGCTGAGGTGTGTCCCTGGGAAGCGCAGGAAGCTGCTACCAGTGAAAAAGCCGAGATCTGTCCCTGGAAGGTGAATGAAGGAACTGTTAGGAAAGGATTGGACGAAGAGACAAGGAGTGAATCAGCAGAGCAGAGGGAGAAAGCTCTAGAAAAGGGGAGACTCACTTCCCTGGGAGAAGACCTATCAAAAGGGATGACAAAACTGTGTCAAGAACATGAAGCTATTTGTCCTTGGGAGAACCAGGACTTGACGGAATCCCCTGCTCAGGCCCCCAAGATCTCAGACTTGCCCACCAGCATGAGTAGTGAAGTGGCAGAGGGACATTCCTTGGAAGCAACAGAGAAGGGGGACCTGAGACAAGACGCAAAGACAGGCTCCTTCCCAGAACATATAACCCACGAAAAAGCTTCAGCTTCAAACGCAGAAGAATCCACTCCTGAAGATGGGGGAAAAACAAGCAAGGCACTACAATCTGTCTGTCCATGGGAGAGCAGTGCCCTAGCAGGTTCCTTCTCCTACCCAGACAGACAGTGCCCTGACCAACCTAAAGCCAGCTCCCAGAGACGGGTCAGCACGGGGGGCAGAGCCGTTGACGTGTGCCCATGGGATGTTCCTGATGCAAGCGTGTATAAACTTGACAGCAGTGCGAAGGCCGAGACCTGTCCCTGGGAAGTGACTGAAAGAATCCCTGTCAAAGAGGTGTCAAGACAGGATGGAAAAGGGGACTCTCAAGAAGAGAAAGGCAGAGCCCCAGAAAATTCAGAACCCAAAGGTGTGCCAGTTCAGAAAAAGTCACAGATGGCAGACTTCAGGCAGGAGGAGGCTGTGTGTCCCTGGGAGAGTCAAGATGGCAGGGGACTGTCCCTACAGCCAGCCCCAGATGCTTCTGACAGTGGCAGTTCTGAGGCAGCAGGCAGTAGGGAGACCAGGGTGGCAGAAGTGTGTCCGTGGGAAGTGGAAGAGGCTCCCTCCGCCAAGGAAGCAGAGATCTGCCCTTGGGAGGCAGGCAGAGGAGCAGCAGAGGAAGGGGGACTAGAATGGGAGGTGGAACAAGAATCACAAGGGCAAGGAGAGATGTTCCTTCAGAAGGCAGGCCCTGGAGGGACTGAAGAACACTTCTCTAAAGCAGCAGCAAAGCCCAGAGAGCAGGAGGCAGTCTGCCCTGGGGAAGGCACAGGCTCAGGGGGGCTCTTGCTCCTGTCAGGTACTCTGGACCCCGACCAACTCAAAGTCAGCCCCCAGGGAGCAGGCAGCGTGGGGAGCAGGATGGCAGAGCTGTGCCAATGGGAAATCACAGATCCAGAAGGAAATAAAATAAAGGGTACCATGGCAGACATCTGTCCTGGGGAGGAAACTGGAGTCCCAACTGAGGAATCTGGCCTCCTGGCTTTAACAGCAACTCGGACAGAATTTTTCCCCACGGCTCCTGAAAAACCACTATGCCTTTTAGTCCATGGGCCTCTGGACCACTTCCTTCCAGAAAGCAAAATCCTTTGCCCCAAGGTAAGCAGGCCAGCCAGTACTTCTACTCTGGAAGGTGTCAGAGAACTACAAGGATCTTCAGGGCTTGAGTTAAGGACCAGCTTAGCCCCAGAGCCAAGTCTCCAGGAAGCCGAGGCTCAGTCTTCCTCCTTAACTGAAGACCCAGGCCAAATGGCTTTGGAAGCTCAGTGTGAAGAATTCACCCCTCCAACGGTCTATCCTTGGGACTGGGAGTAACAGCCTTCTTAGGCGAGGTCAAACACAGAGCTAGCTTTCAGGAGCCAAGGCCCTTTCCAAGTCCACGGGTTCCCAAAGAGCTGAATCAAAGACAGCTTGGTCACTTGCCCTCCTTGAGAAGACCAGAAGTCAACTCATCGCAAAGACGAACTGTATGAAAAGGGCACAGTTTGGACCCCAGTGGGAAGGCCCACCCTGTCTTTACTTCTAATTTTTCTTCCTGTTGGAGGAAACAAAGACTGAACACTCTGCTTCTAAGGACTCCTCCCATCCATCTCCGGTACTCACAACACAAACCACCCGAGTCTGGACACCTACCACAAAGCCAGTGCTAGGGATGAAAGGAAGTCAGCTAGCTGGGTGCGGTGGCTCACGCCTGTAATCCTAGCACTTTGGGAGACTGAGGTGGGTGGATCACCTGAGGTCAGGAGTTCAACACCAGCCTGGCCATCATGGTGAAACCCCATCTTAAAAAGAAAAAAAAAAAAAGGAAGTCAGCTGTGGCCAGCCTACCTTCTCTCACAGGAAGACCCTGAATTCTCTGAAGTCTACGATGGAGCATTTTTTTAAGAAGAAACTAAACAATGCAAGGTGTTGACAACGTAGGGACGGTGGACCGTAGAAGGCTCTAAAGGCCACCATAGGAAACTGAGGAGCCATTTAATTGAAGATAAATTGGGGGAAAAGCTAAAATGACTCAAAATAGGTGCCTGAAATGCCTTAAGGACCTTGTCATTTTGACTTTGAATCTCCTGTTTCTGCTTTATTGCTTCTCATACCTGCCCTGCTTGACTGCTGAAGCAGAAACAATCAGGCACACTGACATCCATTTCAGCACCTGGCATCCAAAGCCACATCAGAGACAGAGAACAGAGAAGAAAGCAATTTCCCCAGGTCCTCCCCACAGTCAAGGGAGCTCTTCCTTCCCGACATCCTTGTGTGCCTCCTGCTAGTTTTTTAGGGGGTCTCCCCGTCTTTCTGCCCCAGCTCTCACCAGTCTCCGGAGCTCATCTCACTGGCTCATTTGCCTCCCCCTAGCTTTTCAGCACTGCCATCAACAGGACCTCTCTCTTCTATCAATTCAATTGGAGTCAAGGAGAATCTCTGGTTCTGATGCAAGAATCCCCCCTCACCCAAATCACTTGCTCAGTAACAAGAGGACACATCAATCTCCTTTCAGAGGAGCTGAAGAAAGGCGGTCCTGTATACAGCCAGAACTCCACTTCTGCCCTCTGAAAGAGGAGTGCAACGGGGCAGGTTAGAAGCCTGAGGGCCAGGAAAAGGGCACTGTGTGAAGACAAAGCCTTCTTTCTTAGGGAGCTCTCTCTTGGCTCGGCTCCCTTCTCTCAACAGTTCAGGCTACCCTTGCTTAAGCAGTACTAGATTACAAAGTGCTGGGATTAGACGATAATATCAGAGGGAAATGAGGAAGGAGAAAAACATATAAAGAAGTCCCAAGATTGGCAAAGGGAGGTGGGGGAGGGGGAAAGTGGCAGCTAGAGATGGCAGAGCTGGACAGGGGCACTGAATATGGAAGTAAGTCACACCCTCTAACAGTAGAGACGTTGACGTCATTCATGGGAAGAAAAAGACGAAACAGGGAGACCAAATACTCAAAGGGAAAAAGAGCTGCAACATCTAGTCTGCATGTAAATAGGCTGGGCGGTTACGGGACTTCACAGAGAAAGTAACAAAGTACTCCATTTCCAAAAGGGAACAGAGGAATGGAGTAACCCACTCTCCTCTGGGGACCAGATGTCCTCATTCCCTTACCTAGGGCCCTTATCCTGGGCTTTTAGAGCAGTAACTGAAGTGTGGTGTTGTCCTGGGCTCTGGCTAGTTAGCCTTACAGCGTCTGAGCTAATGTGGATTTTGCTGTGCACCCCAAAACAATCCCATTGATTGTCTGGTCTAGCTGGAAACAGCAAAGTTGCCGCCAAACCCACTCTTGTGAAATAAACTATGTGGTGCTGGTGCGGGGGTGGGGGCAGAAATAAAGAACGCTTTTTCTTGACACTGCAGTTGGCTCTAGCTTATTCATAATGATGATTGTCTTTTTTAACATTTCTGAACAGTAACAGAAGACAGATAAGGAAAGAACAATGCCTGTTCCAAAGCTGAAGGTAGTTAACACTGCAGTCTTGGGACTTTGGGTTATCTGGCTAATGCTCTGCCAGTGCCCAGGTCAGTGCTGACACTGCAGATGGTCTGTGCCTGGTCCTTCTAGAGCCAGCCCCTCACATCTGGGGCCCATTTGCTCAGCTGGATTTAATCCCAAGGGGAAATGGAAATGGCACTCATCCTCTGGCTCTCTGGTGGCAGCTACTGCTTAGCTGCTATTTAGGATTATCTAGAGAACCCTGAGATGTCCAGGGGAGTGGGATGAAACAGCTTATTTGAAGCACTGTTTTTACATATTCAAAGGAATCAATCTATCGTTCGCCTACTAAGTGTGCTTTTTTTTGTTTCTTTGCTTCCCTACCCTGTGAGGATTATTTCCCCTTCCTCCATACTCCCCGAATGTGGGTCCTGCTAAAAGCACATCCCTTCTCATTTTGCCTTAAGCCAGGGCTCAGGCAAACAGGATGTGGCCAAACCTCGCTTGGGCAGTAATGCTGCAAACTAATACACACTTTAAGCCAAAAGGGTTGGAACTAAGCAGCATGGGAGTGGTTGACGAGAGACACCAGGGCTGTCTCTTCCCTAAGCATATATATCTTTATTTCCATAGTTAACACTTAACAGGCCAGGAGTGGTGGCTTGCGCCTGTAATCCCAGCACTTTGGGAGGCCGAGGCAGGTGGATCACCTGAGGTCAGGAGTTCATGATCAGCCTGGCCAACATGGTGAAACCCCGTCTCTACTAAAAATACAAAATTAGCCAGTGTGGTGGTGCATTCCTGTAATCCCAGCTACTTGGGAGGCTGAGGTACGAAAATAGAACCTCTTGAACCTGGGAGGAGGAGGCTGCAGTGAGCAATCGCAGCATTGCACTCCATCCTGGGCAACAACAGTGAAACTCCATCTCAAAAACAAACAAACAAAAACCCACTTACCAGTTGCTGTAAAAACATCAATCTTCCCTAGTGAAGCCTGGTTTGCTACTCTGCTGATAGTAGCTTTACAGAGACTGGAGAGTTAGGTTTTTATCCTTGACCAGATTCCAGCTTCTTTGGACTCTACTCTCAGGACAAGGTCAGTACAGATTAATCTTTACTTCAAGTGACAGACTGCTTCAAAGAAAATTCTAAGCTTGAGATACAGAAGTATGGCTGGGTGTGGTGGCTCATGCCTGTAATCCCAGCACTTTGGGAGGCCAAGGTGGGCAGATCACCTAAGGTCAGGAGTTCAAGGCCAGCCTGGCCAACACATAGTGAAACCCCATCTATACTAAAAAAAAATACAAAAATTAGCCAGGCGTGGTGACATATGCCTGTAGTCCCAGCTAATTGGGAAGCTGAGGCAAGATAATAGCTTGAACCTGGGAGGCAAAGGTTGCAGTGAACTGAGACTGTGCCACTGTACTCCAGCAACAAAGCAAGACTCCGTCTCCAAAAAACAAAGTTATTTCTCTTGTCACGTTCAGATGACCCAGGACACATGGCCATGTGAGGTCCCACACCCTTCTAACAGCCCATCTGGAGCTAAGAAATGAGGGGCTGGCCTATTTTCCTCTACACAGGTTCATACTCTTGTACATTCACCTTCAATACTCGGCGGGAAAGAACAGTCCCCATCTCCAAGTGGTGTTAGAAATTAGGGAACCAAATACTGCAGATGAATTTTCCAAATGTAACAAATTGTCCATGGCCCCTGCCTCCCCTGACGCTTCCTGATACAGTCAATAATTAAGAACACAATCAAAGGCTGAGGGATAAATTATTTCTTTATATTTTTCCATAAAACACAAATGCTGATTCATCAGTGAGTCAGTGTATGAAAAAGGCCCTCTTCAATATCTTATAAACACTAATTATTCCTTCCAAGTCTGGATTTCCTTAAAATCCCATCACTCACAAGTAGGCTCATCTTCCACTTCTGCCATTTGAAGGCTGGTCTACTCCCAGCCTGAACCAGGGAAAATGTACAGAACTCATCAAAATTTTTCCAACACTCTGACAGTGTTCTATTTCAAACTCTGATCCCTGCCCTGTGATTACAAAGAGGATGCTGCTGGTTCTCTCTCAAAGTCCCTACTGTGGGAAAAACTGGTATCCAATGTTCTCTGAAACATGCTGTCTTTCATCTAGACTCAAAAGCTAGACATACAATTTAAAAAAGAAGAGGGTCCGTGGCCGTGTTATACCTGCCACCTACTAGGGCCCACCATCAGCCATGGTTGTTGAGGAGGAGACTGCTGAAAAGACCTGAGCAGGATGGGAGAGAACAAAGGTAGTTCTTTCTATTGCATGATGGGGATGGAAGACTTCAAAGCTTCCAGCAATCTCATTACCCAGGCTTCACTCCAGAAGTCATTTTTGCCATCAGGCTAGCTGAGGCTTCTGGGCCTCTCCTTGTGCCTCTTCATATTCTTCTCCTGGTTTCAGCTGAGGGCCAGGGATCATCACCGTCTGAAAGAGCAGGATACCAAGTTACCCACCAAACAAGTCATGGCTAACCCAGAACTTCATCCCTCGCTCCTACCCACCGACCTACCCACCAAGCCTTCCCTTTCCCGGTGGTACATCACCCCCTCTCGCCACTAGGTGGAACCCAACAGAGTGGCTTAGGAGACCACGAGTACTGCCTCAGCTCTCTTAAAGGACTCAAGCCACCTTACCTTAATGATGGGTTGCTTAGGGGGTGCCCATGAGGGAACAATCTTGCCATGCATTCTCCAGCTTCCATAGGGGTTTACCAACTGCTTTTCAAATACAACATACTCCAGGACATCCTTGGGTACATCTTCCTGTCCATACATCAACCGGCCAAACCGGTCATAGATGGCCAAAGTCTACAAGGATGAAAGCAAAGCTGGCCTCTTAGTTTTTTCGGTGTGTGAGTTGTTTATTTTATTGCCACACAACCTTTTTTTTTGAGACAGAGTCCCACTCTGTTGCCCTGGCTGGAGTGCAGTGGCTCGATCTCAGCTCACTGCAACCTCCGCCTCCTGGGTTCAAGCAGTTCTTCTGCTTCAGCCTCCCAAGGAGCTGGGAGCTGGGATGACAGGCACGGGCCCACCACGCCCGGCTGAATTTTTTTAGTATTTTTAGTAGAGATGGGGTTTCACCACGTTGGCCAGGCCTGTCTCGAACTCCTGACCTCAGGTGATCCACCCACCTTGGCCTCCCAAAGTGCTGTGATTACAGGTGTGAGCCACAAGGCCCAGCCTGCCACACAACCATTTTTGAAACAACCATCAGAAAAATCTTTTTTTTTTTTTTTTTTTTTTTTTTGGAGACAGAGTCTGGCTCTGTTGCCCAGGCTGGAGGGCAGTGGTGCGATATCATCTCACTGCAACCTCCATCTCCCAGGTTCACCATTCTCCTGCCTCAGCCTCCTGAGTAGCTGGGACTACAGGCACATGTCATCATGCCGGGCTAATTTTTGTATTTTTAATATAGACGGGATTTCGACATGTTGGACAGGCTGGTCTTGAACTCCTGACCTTAAGTGATCTGCCCACCATGGTCTCCCAAAGTGCTGGGATTACGGGCATAACTTACTGTGCCCAACCAGAAAAAATCTTAATGGGTAGAAAAAAATTATCTCAGAATTCTGAATCTAGGCCTATCTAATCAACTACTGACACGTTACTCTTACAAGTTCTTTGACGGGGGCAAAGAGAGTGGGGGGATTAAGACCAAGAAGGAGCCAGGCACGATGGCTCATGCCTATAGTCCCAGCACTTTGGGAGGCCAAGGTGGGCGGATCACTTGAGCCCAGGAGTCTGAGACCAGCTTGGGCAACATGGCAAGACCCTGTCTCTACAAAAAATTCAAAAATTAGCTAGGCATGATAGTGTGCCCCTGTAGTCCCAGCTACCTGGGAGGCTGAAGTGGGAGGACTGCTTGAGCCCAGGAGGTTGAGGCTGCAGTGAGCCATAATCGCATCACTGCACTCCAGCCTGGGTGACAGAATGAGACCATGTCTTAGAAAATTTATAAAAAAATGTCATTCTCTCTGATGCCAAAAAGAAGAAAAAAAAATAGAAAAGAAAAAAAAAAAAGACCAGGAAGGCAAGGAGAGAATATCTTCACACATGTCTTAGTAGAGCCAACACGTAACAGTGGGAAAGGGACAGTGGCACAGCAAGGAAGACAGACCACAGTGTACCTTTTGTTAGTGTCTACAGTCCTGGGCAACGATACCCAGCACTCTAGAGGGAGGTGCTCAAGCTGAGAGTGAGAAAAGCTGGGAGGAAGGCAGACTAGCGCCTCTACCTGCCGGGTGTGCATGCGCACGGTGACCTGGCCGTACACGTTGCTCTCGTTCATCATACTTGAACAGCGAACTTGAACAACATGGGAGGGCTCTAAAGATTCCACAAAGCTCCAGCGGACGGTCTTATATTTGATGTCCCAGGTCATGTCCTAAGGGCAGAGGAGAACAAGTTCAACTGGATTTCTCCATCCCTTTAGGGAAGCTGGTGCTGCCACACTGCTCTCACTTCCTGCAAGACTACAGCCAACAGGCAGCACACCATGTGCTCTCTTGTGCCTACTTTCTCTCTCACCTTCCCAAGTTTTGTTTAAGCTATTGTTCAAGCTCACCTGACAACTTTCCCTTCATCTAAATCACAACTTCAGACCCACCCTCCTCTGAGGCCCCTTCTCCAAATCAATGAAAACCACATTCCAAACTGCCAGCATGCCCAATACACCATCATCCCTCCCATACACTTTCATAATCTGGCAATTATTGCATGTACTTGTGTTGACTGCATATATATATATTTTCCCACTCAGCTATTAACAGTGAAAAGTGGGAATTTTATAGGGCCATGAGGGCTAAACTGTTAAGACTCGGGAAAATGGATAGAAATTCAAGTTCTACTGATAGCAACTCAAGTTCTTATTCTTGAATCTCTAATTAAACCACAAAGTTCTTATCCTTGGGGGTCCCTCCAAGTACCTCATACTCCTGTTATCACTCAACATAAGCCTCATGAACTCTTGTTAAATCCTTCATGATAGTGCAGGCATATGGAGCTGTGGGCTACTGTGGCCCATATCCTGGCCTCAGGACCTATGCTCCTGCAATGTCATTACTGCTTGTTGAGGGACTTCTTTCATTTGCCAGGGCCCTTACCAGAGTCTGTGTCAAGACATTATCATCCAGCTACAAGCAATGGAACTTAAGCCTGTGCCTTAAACTTCCTGCACTCTCAAAACTGATCCTTCTCAAGAAAAACCAGGCTGGGCACGGTGGCTCATACCTGTAATCCCAGCACTTTGGGAGGCCAAGGCGGGTGGATCACCTGAGGTCGGGAATTCGAGACCAGCCTGACCAACATGCAGAAACCCTGTCTCTACTAAAAATACAAAATTAGCTGGGTGTGGTGGCACATGCCTTTGTAATCCCAGCTACTCCAGAGGCTGAGGCAGGAAAATTGCTTGAACCTGGGAGGCGGAGGTTGCAGTGAGCTGAGATCACACCATTGCACTCCAGCCTGGGCAACAAGAGGGAAACTTGGTCAAAACAAAACAAAAAAACAGGGTTTCACCATCTTGGTCAGGCTGGTCTCCAACTCCTGACCTCAGGTGATCCGCTTGCCTCAGGCTCCCAAAGTGCTGGGATTACAGGCATGAGTCACCACACCCGGCCCAGCATTGGTTTTAATAACAAAAACCTCAATATCCCATATGGGAACAAGTGAAGGAATAAACAACACAATGGAAATTCTAAAGCTACATTAAACATGTATACAAGCCAGGCGTGGTGGCTCACGCCTGTAATCCCAGCACTTTGGGAGGCTGAGGCAAGCGGATCACGAGGTCAAGAGACCAAGACCATCATGGCCAAAGTGGTGAAACCCTGGCTCTACTAAAAATACAAAATTAGCCGGGCGTGGTGACTCATGCCTGTAATCCCAGTTACTTGGGAGGCTGAGGGAGGAGAATCGCTTGAACCCTGCAGGCGGAGGTTTCGGTGAGATGAGATCACACCATTGCACTCCAGCCTGGGAAACAAGAGCAAAACTCCATCTCAAAAAAAGAAAGATATAACTCTATCAAGACAGTTGAAAGTGAGCAAAAAAAGAAAAAAAAAAGAAGATAAGAACAGAGATAATATCTAGAATCTATCCATTGGACACCCCACAGTTCTAAGAAAGATGAGAACTTACTGGAAAACAGTGTTCGGTTACCAAGGTATGAAGTCGGTCATGGTCTGAGCTAGAAAAGAAAGCAATAAATATCATTGACTATTGTCCTTATAACACCCTGTATAAAAATTGAAAATGGCCCTGAAAATGGAAACAATTCATTTTTACAAATGTTTTCTGTACATCCACTGTAAGCCAGGTATATAATATGCTAAGTTCTGGGGACACAAAGATGAACAATAATGTGAGTTACCAGAAAACCCTGAGATCTAATAACAGAGTAAAATTAGGTTACAAGTAAAAAATAAATTTTTTAAAAATTATGTTTAAAAAACAAAACAAAAAATAAAATAAGTATGTTTAAATCTAAGGAGTAGGAGGAAATTTCTCTAAAATTACCATACATCCTTAAGATGGGTACCCTCACTGGGACATAGGACCTGGTTTTTGCTCTAAGCTGGTATGAGCAACAAAGTTCAACACAAGTAACAATCAAAAGCTTGTCTTATCTCCTCTTGCCTCTGACCCAGCATCAATACCATCTGGCTTGGCCTTATATCTTACATTCTTATCTTTGAACCTAATTAAAGATAATCATGTCTTTCCTGGTCCTATATTCTCTCCTTTATCTTGTTGCTGTGTGAGTGGCCAAGTCATGCTGACTCTATACAGTAATGGTTTAAAAAAAACACAGACAACAAACCCTAGCTCCTATAGATACAAGATTTTAGGATGGTTCCTAACTGATGAGTCTCAAACCTAAGGCCAAAGATTAGCTTCTTTCAGATACACACACGACTTTTCCTCAGTTTACTATGAGCAGTTTAACTCTTTGTCCCCTTTGAAAAATCTTGTTCTCTAAGCCAGAGTGGGTAACGGATTAGTTCTAACATGTCTATCTGCTTCCCTTTCATCTCTATTCCTAAAAGATCCCGAGTCATTTCCTCTACCGTAGGAACAGACTAGACGACTGAGCTGTGGTGACAACTACCATGATGCCCATCACTGGCACTTCTGAGTGAACTCCTCCTCCTCATTATCCTGGCATAGAACTCTTCAGTGGAAATAAACTCCATTTTCCATAAGTTCACTTACTATTTTGCAATATCATTTACTCTGAAAAATAAAAGGTAGACATCTGCTTCTCCAACATAATAGACCGAGTTAATGTAAAGTTATCCCCACTATAAATATTTAGAAATGTTGGATAAAATGGGCCAGGTGCGGTGGCTCACACCTGTAATCTCAGCCTTTGGGAGCCCAAGGCGGGTGGATCATGAGGTCAGGAGATCAAGACCATCGTAGCCAACATGGTGATTTATGGTGCCTGTATGGCAAAGGAATTTCTTTTCCTTTTTTCTTTCTTTTTTTTTTTGAGACAGAGTCTCACTCTGTCAGCCAGGCTGGAGTGCAGTGGCGCAATCTCAGCTCACTGCAACCTCTGCCTCCCAGGTTCAAGCAATTCTCTGCCTCAGCCTCCCTGAGTAGCTGGGATTACAGGTGCCCACCACCACACCCAGCTATTTTTGTATTTGTAGTAGAGTCGGGATTTCACCACGTTAGCCAGGCTGGTCTTAAACTCCTGACCTCATGATCCACCTGCATCAGCCTCCCAACGTGCTGGGATTACAGGCATGAGCCACTGCACCCAGCTAAGAAAGAATCTTGAAAGCAGCAACAGGCTGGGCGCAGTGGCTCATGCCTATAATCCCAACACGTTGGGAGGCAGAGGCAAGAGGATCACTTGAGGCCAGGAGTTCGAGATCAACCTGGGCAACAAAGCAAGACCCCTGTCTCTACAAAAAATTAGAAAAATTAAAAAAAAATTAGCCAGGTGCAGTGGCATACACCTGTAATCCCAGCTACTCGGGGCTGAGGTGGGGGGATCACTTGAGCCCAGCAGGTTGAGGCTACAGTGGAGCTATGACTGCACCAATGTGCTCGCTCAGGCCTGGCTGACAAAGTGAGACCCTGACTCTTAGAAAAAAAAAAAAAAAAAAAGAAAGAAGGAAAGAAAAAAACAAAGGCTCTCCTGGTAGAGCATTAAAAAATTATAAAAATTAAATAAAATTTTTTTTTTTAAAAAAGAAAGAAACAAAGGCTAAAGGGAATCCTTCAGGCCAAAATGAAAAAAACACCAGACAGTAACTCAAAGCCATGAGAAAAAACAAAAGACACTACTCACGGTAAATACAAAATATAAAAGCCTGTAGTATTGTACTTGGTTTATAATTCCTCATTTTTCATCCTATATGATTTAAAAGGCAAATGCATAAAACAATAATTATGAATTGATATAATGGCCACCCAAGGTATAAAACTGTAATCTATAATGAAGTGGGAGAGACATAATAAAGTGGGAGAGAGAGACATATAGGAGCAGAGTGTTTATATATTATTGAAACTAAGTTGATATTATTCAGACTAGTTTGAACTAGCTACTGAGCCCAGCTGTGTTTCTCTATTTCTGCAAAAAATACTGCTGGGGCCGGGTGCAGTGGCTCAAGCCTGTAATCCCAACAATTTAGGAGGTCAAAGCGGGTAGATCACCTGAGGTCAGGAGTTTGAGACCAGCCTGGTCAACATGGTGAAACCCTGTCTCTAATAAGAATACGAAAATTAGCCGGGCATGGTGGTGGGCAACTACAGCTACTCAGGAGGCTGAGACAGGAGAATTGCCTGAACCCAGGAGGCGAAGGTTGCAGTGAGCTGAGATCGGGCCACTGCGCTCTATGCCTGGGGGACAGAGTGCGACTCCATCTCAAAAAAAAAAAAAAAAAGAGGCTGGGCACCATGGCTCATGCCTGTAATCCCAGCACTTTGGGAGGCCGAAGTGGGCAGATCATGAGGTCAGGAGATTGGGATCATCCTGGCTAACACGGTGGGCCCAGAAACCCCATCTCTAATTAAAAAAATATATAAAAAATTAACCAGGCATGGTGGCATGCATCTGCAGTCCCAGCTACTTGGGAGGCTGAGGCAGGAGAATCGCTTGAACCCGGGAGGCAGAGCTTGCATTGAGCGGAGATTGCGCCACTGCACTCCAGCCTGTGTGACAGCGAGACTCCATCTCAAAACAAAACAAAACAAAAATCTTAAAATTCACATGGAATTTCAAGGGACCTTGAACAGTCAAAACAATTTTGAAAATGAAGAATAAAGTTGGAGGACTCCTACTTCCCAATTTCAAAACCTACTACAAAGCTACAGTAATAAAAAATGTGGTACCAGCCAAAAACAAAAAACAAAAAACAAAAAAAACAAAAAACTATCTATAGGCCAATGGAATATAAAAAGAATGCCAAGACCACTTAATGGGAAAGGACAGCCTCTTCAATAAACAGTGCTAGAAAAATGGATATTCACATGCAAAAGAAAGAAAAAATAACACCACATACTTTTCACTATGTACAAAAACTAACTCAAAATGGAGCAAAGACCTGAATGTGAGAGCTAAAACTATAAAAATCTTAGAGGAAAAGATAGGAGAAATACTTCATGACACTGGATTTGGTAATGATTTCTTGAATATGACAACAAAAGAAAAAACCCAATATGGTAACAAAAGAAAAAAAATCCAATAAATTGAATTTCATCAAAATTAAAAACTTTTTGGCCGGACACAGTGGCTCACGCCTGTAATCCCAGCACTTTGGGAGGCCAAGGTGGGCGGATCACAAGGTCAGAAGTTTGAGACCAGCCTGGCTAGTATGGTGAAACCCCATCTCTATTAAAAAATAAAAATAAAAAATAATAAAAATAAATAAAAATTTAAAAAAATTAAAACCTTTTTTGCATCAAAGGATACTTTCAAAAGTGAAAAAAATGGCCATGCACGATGGCTCACATCTGTAATCCCAGGACTTTGGGAGACCAAGGCAAGTGGATCACCTGAGGTCAGGAGCTCAAGACCAGCTTGGCCAACATAGTGAAACCTCATCTCTACTAAAAATACAAAAATTAGCTGGGTGCAGTGGCACGCACCTGTATTCCCAGCTACTCGGGAGGTGGAGGCAGGAGAATCGCTTGAATTTATGAGGCGGAGGTTGCAGTGAGCCAAGATTGTGCTATTTGCACTCAGCCTGGAGACAAGAGTGAGACTGCATCTAAAAAAAAAAAAACAGACCTTTCTGGGCCGGGTGTGGTGACTCACACCTATAATCCCAGCACTTTGGGAGGCCGAGGCGGGTGGATCATCTGAGGTCAGGAGTTCGAGACCAGCCTGGCCAACATGGTCAGACCCTGTCTCTACTAAAAATACAAAAATTAGCTGGGAATGGTGGTGTGCACCTGTAATCCCAGCTACTTGGGAGGCTGAGTCAGGAGAATCGCTTGAACCTGGGAGGCAGAGGTTGTGGTGAGCTGAGATTATGCCACTGCAGTCCAGCCTGAGCAAGAGTGAGACTCCGTCTCAAAAAAAAAAAAATACATCTTTCTTCAAAGAAGATGTACAAACGGCCAATAAGCACATGAAAAAATGCCCAGTATCACTAGCTATTAGGGAAATACAAAGCAAAACCATAATGATACCATACATAAAAAAAAAAAAAAAAAAAAAGAGATACCATACTTCACACCCATGAGGATGCCTATTATTAAAAGAAAAAGGCCGGACTCGGTGGCTCATGCCTATAGTCCTAGCACTTTGGGAAGCTTAGGTAGAAGGACTGCTTGAGCCCAGGAGTTTGAGACCAGGCTGGGCAATATAGTGAGACCTCATCATACACACACACACACACACATCATATGTGTATATATAGATATAATTTTTTTTTAAAGAAAAGGAAAGTAATAGGTATCAGTGAGGGTGAAGAGAAACTGGAATCCTTGTGCATTGCTGGTAGGAATAAAAACAGTGTAGCTGCTATGGAAAACCATATGGTGGTTCCTCAAAGTCTGGGTTTTTTTTTGAGACAGAGTCTCATTCTGTCACTGAGGCTGGAGAGCAGTGGTGCAATCATAGCTCACTACAGTCTCAAAAACCCCTGGGCTCAAGCAATCTTTCTGCCGTAGCGTCTCGAATAGCTGGGACTACAGGCATGCGCCACAAAGCCTGGCTGGTTTTTTAAATTTTTTATAGAGATTGGGTCTCACTATGCTGCCCAGAAACAATCCTCCCACCTCTGCCTCCCAAAGTGCTGGATTACAGGTATGTGCCACCACCCAGCCCCTCAAAAAGTTAAACATAGAGTTACCATGTGATCCAACAACTTCAGTTCTGAGTATATACCCAAATGAATTGAAAGCACAAACTCAAATAGATACTTGGACACCAACAATCACAAGAGCATTATGCCACAATAAAAGGCGGAAACAACTTGAATGTCCATCACTAGATGAATGGATAAACGAAATGTGGTGTATATACATACAATGAAATATTATTCAGCCTCAATAAGGAAGGAAATTCTGACACATGCTACAATACACATGAATATTGAAGACTCATGCTAAGTGAACTAAACCAATCACAAAAGGTCAAAAACTGTAAGATTCCACTTATGTGAGGTACCTAGATGTCTTCCTTTGTCTGGATGCTATAATAAAAATACCATAAACTGGCCAGGCATGGTGGCTCATGCCTATAATCTCAGCACTTTGGGAGGCCGAGGTGGGTGGATCACCTGAGGTTAGGAGTTCAAGACCAGCCTGGCCAACATGGTGAAACTCTGTCTTTAATAAAAAAAAAAAAATACCATAAACCAGGTGGCTTATAAACAACATTTATTTCTCATAGTTCTGGAGGCTGGGAAGTCCAAGATCAAGGCACTGGCAAATTTGGTATCTGGTGAGGGCCCATTCCTGATAGACAGTGACTTCTTGCTGCGTCCTCAAAGCGTGGAAGGGGAGCACAAGTTCTTTGGGGTTTCTTTTATAAGGGCACTATTCCCATTCATGAGGGCTCCAGTCTCATGACCTCATCAACTCCCAGAGGTCCCCCCACAGCCTATACCATCACCTTGGGGGTTAGGATTTCAACATACAAATTTTCAGGAGACACAAGCATTCAGACCATAGCATCAGGATGGGTAAATTCATAAAGAAAGTAGAATGGAGGTTACCAGGTGATAAGGGAAGAGGGCAACATTTCTGTTTGGGATGAACGCAATCTGGAAAAGGATAGTGGTAAGAATTGTACAACATCGTGAATGTACTTATTAATGCCACTGGATTATATACCTCAAAATGATTAAAATGGTAAATTTTATATTATGTGTATTTTACCACAAATATATAAAAGCTATTCTTAATCTTATAATTTTTAAGATAAATGATTGTCTTTGATTTTTCTAAAATATCTATTTGTTAAAAAAAAAATGCAGGAATACAAAATGACAAGAAAACTGTACCAACACTTTGGGAGGCCGAGGTGAGAGACTGCTTGAGGCCAGAGTTCGAGACCAGCCTGGGTAACATGGCAAGTCCCTGTCTCTACAGAAAATTTAAAAATTAGCCAAGTATAATGGCAATGTACTAAGTGTCAGCTACTTGGGAGGCTGAAATGGGAGGATCACTTGAGCCTGGGAGGCCAAGGCTGCAGTGAGCCATGATTGCAGCACTGTACTCTAGCCTAGGTGACAGAACAAGATCCTGTCTCAAAAAACAAAAACAAGGCCGGGCATGGTGGCTCACGCCTGTAATCCCAGCACTTTGGGAGGCTGAGGTGGGTGGATTACCTGAGGTCAGGAGTTCGACACCAACCTGACCAATAAGGTGAAACGCCTACTAAAAACACAAAAATTATCCGGGCGTCATGGCGTGTGCCTGTAGTCCCAGCTACTCGAGGGGCTGAGACAGGAGAAATGCTTGAACCCGGGAGACAGAGTGAGCTGAAATCACACCACTACACTCCAGCCTGGGCAACAGAGGGAGACTCCATCTCAAAAACAAAACAGGCAAGGCATGGTGGCTCACGCCTACAATCCTAGCACTTTGGGAAGCCGAGGTGGGTGGATGACAAGGTCAGGAGATCCAAGACCATCCTGGCTAACACGGTGAAACCCTGTCTCTACTAAAAATAGAAACAATTAGCCAGGCGTGGTGTCACCCGCCTGTAGTCCCAGCTACTCAGGAGGCTGAGGCAGGAGAATTGCTTGAACCTAGGAGGCCGGTTTGCAGTGAGCTGAGATCGAAGCACTGCACTCCATCCTGGGCAACAGAGAGAGATTGTCTCAAACAAACAAACAAACAAACAAAACGGCAAGAGCCAAAACCCAGAAGAAAAAAATAAGACAAGAGAAAGTGGACCCATTGAATACATAGATTTTAAAGTTATCAGACACAGATTTTAAAATAACTGTGATTAGTACGTTCAAGATATTAGATGTCAGAATGGAGAATTTTACCAGAGAATTGGACACACTAAAAAAAAAAAAATGAAAATTCTAAAAGTGAAAAACAGAAAATAAATATAAAATTAAGAACTCAATAGGTAGGTCTGACAGCAGATTAGGTACAATTGAAAAGAGGACAGGAAGACAGATCAGAAAATATCCAGACTAAAGCTGGAGAGGAAAAAAAAGGTTGGAAAAATATAGAAAAGAGCTGAAGACACATTTGGCACACAGTGAAAAATCTAACATATGTGTATTCAGAGCTACCCAAGGAGACGAGAAAGTGGAGCAGAAGCAGCATCGAAGAGATGAGTTCTCACTGAGAATTTTCCAGCACTGACAAAAAAAAAGCACCCAAAGATTTAAGAAGCAATATGAACCCAGAGCAGGATAAAAGACACACACATGGCCTGGTGTGGTGGCACATGCCTATAATCCCAACATTTTGGGAGTCTTTTGAGGTGGAAGGATTGCTTGAAGCCAGGGATTCAAGACCAGACTGGGCAACATGGCCAGACCCTGTCTCTACAAAAAACTAAAACATAAATAAAAATTTAAGAAGGCAGACACCCATAGCTAAATCATAGTAAATTGCTGAATACTAAAGAGACAGAAAAAATCTTTTTATTTATTTATTTATTTTTTCATATGGAGTCTTGTTCTGTCACCCAGGCTGGAGTACAGTGGCACGATCTTGGCTCACTGCAACCTCTGCCTCCCAGGTTCAAGCAATTCTCCTGCCTCACCCTCCTGAGTAGCTGGGATAACAGGCATGCGCCACCACACACAGCTAATTTTTTGTATTCTTAGTAGAGATGAGGTTTCACCACGTTGGCCAGGCTGGTCTCGAACTATTGACCTTGTGATCCGCCCGCCTCAGCCTCCCAAATTGTTGGGATTACAGGCGTGGGCTACTGTTCCCAGCATGAGAAAAAAATCTCAGAAGCACACAAAGTAAAAATAAACTTTTTTTTTCTGCCCCCATCCCCCACAAAAAATTAACTTTAACAAAATTTTTTAAAAATTGCTAATTTCTCAATAGAAACAACAGGAATGCTGAGGCAGGCAAATCACCTGAGGTCAGGAGTTAAGACCAGCCTGGCCAACATGGGGAAACTCCGTCTCTCCTAAAAATACAAAAATTAGCCAGGTGTGGTGGCGCATGCCTGTGATTCCAGCTATTCGGGAGGCTGAGGCAGGAGAATCACTTGAACCTGGGAGATGGAGGGTGCAGTGAGCCAAGATGGTACCACTGCACTCCAGTCTGGGTGACAGAGCAAGACTCCATCTCAAAAAAAGAAAAGAAAGAAACAACAGTAACCTAACCTTTTTATGATCCCCAGACTAAAAAAAAAGAAGAAGAAATAATTGAGATGACCTCTTCGAATTCTGATGGAAAATAACTATTGAACAGGAATTCTCTACCCAAATAAAGCATCCTTCAGAAACAAAATGGGGCCAGGCACAGTGGCTCATGCCTGAAATTTCAGTACTTTGCAAGGCCAACGTAGGTGGATTGCTTGAGCCCAAGAGTTTGAGACCAGCCTGGAAGGTCTCCCTGTGTTGAGCGAAACTCTCTCTCAAAAAATAAAAAAAAAATAAATTTTTAAAAAATCTTTTTGCCAGGCCCGGTGGCTCACGCCTGTAATCTCACCACTTTGGGAGGCTGAGGTGAGTGGATTGCTTGAGGTCAGGAGTTCAAGACCAGCCTGGCTGACATGGTGAAACCCTGTCTCTAGTAAAAATACAGAAATCAGCCACGTGTGGTGGCATGCGCCTATAATCCCAGTTACTTGGGAGGCTAAGGCAGGAGAATTGCTTTAACCCGGTAGGCAGAGGTTGCAGGGAGCTGAGATCACATTACTACACTCCAGCCTAGAACAGAGCAAGATTCCATCTCAAATAAAAAAGTTTTGAGAAATAAAACAAGGTGGGCCGGGCACGGTGGCTCACACCTGTAATCCCAGAACCTTGGGAGGCCGAAGCGGACAGATCACCTGAGGTCAGGAATTCAAGACCAGCCTGCCCAACAAGGTGAAACCCCATCTATACCAAAAATACAAAGAATAGCCGGGCGTGGTGGCAGGCACCTGTAATCCCAGCTACTCAGGAGTCAGAGACAGGAGAATTGCTTGAACCTGGGAGGCGGAAGTTGCAGTGAGCCAAGATTGCACCACTGCACTCTAGCCTGGGCAATGGAGGGAGACTCTGTCTAAAAAAAAAAAAAAAAAACAAGGCTGGGAATAGCGGCTCACATCTGTAATCCCAGCACTTTGGGAGGCTGATGCAGGCAGATCACCTAAGGTCAGGAGTTTCAGACCAGCCAGGCCAACATGGTGAAACCCCATCTCTATTAAAAATACAAAAATTGTTGGTCTTCAAAGCAAGGAGATAAGTAAAGAAAAAAATAAATACATACATAAAATAAATAATTAAAAAAAAAAAAAACAAAAATTGGAGGCTGGGTACAGTGGCTCACACCTATAATCCCAGCACTTTGGGAGGCCGAGGTGGGCAGATCACAAGGTCAGGAGACCAAGACCACCCTGGCCCAACAAGGTGAAACCTTGTCTCTACTAAAAATAAAAAAAATAGCCGGGTGTGGTGGCAGGTGCCTGTAATCCCAGCTACTTGGGAGGTTGAGGCAGGAGAATCACTTGAACCCAGGAGGTGGAGGCTGCAGTAAGCCGAGATTGCACCACTGCATTCCAGCCTGGCGACAGAGCGAAATTGTCTCAAAAAAAAGAAAAAACAGGCTGGGCGCAGTGGCTCACACCTGTAATCCCAGCACTTTGGGAGGCCAAGGCGGGTGGATTACAAGGTCAAAAGATCAAGACCATCCTGGCCAACATGGTGAAATCCCGTCTCTATTAAAAATATAAAAATTAGCTGAGCATGGTGGCCTGCACCTGTAAACTCAGCTGCTCGGGAGGCTGAGGCAGGAGAATCGCTGGAACCCAGGAGGTGGAGGCTGCAGTGAGCTGAGATTGTGCCATTGCACTCCAGCCTAGGCAACAAAAGCAAAACTCTGTCTCAAAAAAAAAAAAAAATTAGCTGGGTATGGTGGCATGTGCCTGAAGGTTACTTCAGCTACTTAACTGAAGGCAAAAAACAAATCTGTGCAAAACAAAAACAAAAACAAAACAAAACAAAGACTGTGCCTAAAATAATAGCTACCTGCTGAGAACAGAATGGGTACAAGACAGGGAGTTCACTTACTTGTTTAGACAAAGGTGAGCTTCAATAAAGATATCCTCAAAGAAAAAAAAAAGTGGGAGGGAGAGCTGGAAATTTTCACAACAAATATCTTCATAACTTAGGAAAGGGAAATGGAGATACGTAAGACAAACACACAAAAAAGATCAGGATGAATTCAGGGATCAGAAGGGGTGAAAAAGGCAGCCATTCTAGCACAAGGTCCCAACACTTGCAGGTGGTAGAAATTCCCAGATAGAGAGAGGAGTGAAAGACAGCTTCAGTCACTAGCTACTTCCAATAGAGGAAATTCACTCACTCTAGATCTCTTACTTGAAGGCAAAAAACAAATCTGTACAAAAACAAAAAAAAAAACAACTGTGCCCAAAATAATAGCTACCTGCTGAGAACAGAATGGGTACAAGACAGGGAGTTCACTTACTTGTTTAGACAAAGGTGAGCTTCAATAAAGATATCCTTAGCTTTTTCAGGGAAGTCCTTTATTTTAAAACTGGCATCATGTTCTTTTATCCTCCGGATTCTGTAAAATTAAGCCTGAGTATTACTTCTAAAGAAATCTTACAATTCTGTCATTCAAAGCCTACATTCATGTCCATCCACTTACTCAATAATTGATTTTTTAATGTGTCAAGTCCTGGAACTTCAACTTTCTCTCTCTTAAACCAAGCACTCTAAAGAAAGACCAAGACTTAATTCCAAGTTCTCTAAGGAAAAAAAAAACTATTCATAGTGAAATTTCAGAATTCGAGAATGAAAGACGACATCTTATATGCACTAAAAAAAGAAAAAACAGGTTTCATACAAATGCTCAAGAGTCAGATAGGCCAGGTACGGTGGCTCACACCTGTTATCCCAGAACTTTGGGAAGCTGAGCCAGGTGGATCACTTAAGGTGAGGAGTTTGAGACCAGCCTAGCCAATATAGTGAAACTCCATCTCTACTAGAAATACAAAAATAAGCTGTGCGTGGTCATGCACGTCTGTAATCCCAGCTACTCGGGTGGCTGAGGGAGGAGAACTGCTGGAACCTGGGAGGCGGACATTGCAGTGAGCCAAGATCACAGCACTGCACTCCAGTCTGGATGACTGAGTGAGACTCCATCTCAACAACAACAACAACAAAAATTAGCTGGGCCCGGTGGCGCATGGCTGTAATCCCAGCTACTCGGGAGGCTGAGGCAGGAGAATCACTTGAACTTGGAGGCAGAGGTTGCAGTGAGCCAAGATTACGCCACTGCACTCCAGCCCGGGCAACAGGGCGAGACTCCAACTCAAAAGTCAGAATAACACTGGGCTTCTTAACAGCAATATTAGAAGTTAAAATGACAACAGAGCAGTGCTTTTATTATTCATTCACTCATTCATTCATTCACTGAGACAGGGTCTCACTATGTCGCCCAGGCTAGAGTACAGTGGCACCATCAGGGCTTCACTGCAGCCTTGACCTCTGGGGCTCAAGCAATCCTTCCACTTCAGCCTCTCAAGTAACTGGGACTATAGGTGTGCACTACCACACTTGGCTAATTTTCACTTTTTTTTTTTTTGAAACAGAGTTTTGCTCATCGCCCAGGCTGGAGTGTAACGGTGTGATCTCAGCTCATTGCAACCTCCAACTCCCAAATTCAAGCGATTCTCTTGCTTCAGCTTCCTGAAGTAGCTGGGATTACAGGCGCCTGCCACCACAGCCGGCTTATTTTTTTTATATTTTTATTAGAGACGGAGTGTCACTGTGTTGGCCAGGCTGGTCTTGAACTCCTGACCTCAGGTGCTCCACCCAACATGGCCTCCCAAAGTGCTGGGATTACAGGCGTGAGCCACTGTGCCTGGCCAATTTTCATATTTTTTTTAGTTTTTGTAGAGGCAGGGTCTCACTATGTTGCCCAGCTGGTATTCAACTCCTGCTCAAGTGACCCTGCTGCCTCAGCCTCCAAGTGTTGAGATTTCAGGCATGACCCACCACGTCCAGACTTTGAGCATTACTTCTTCTTCTTTTTTTTTTTAAAAGGTTGAGAAACCTTGAAATCTGGTTTCAGGCAGCTAGCCAAGCAATACTTTTAATTGAGGAAAAAATTATTTCTATCCCAGAATTCGATACCTGGGAAAATTATAAATGAAGTGGGAGAACAAAAGAAAGACTTATTTTTAGACTTTCAAGATCTCATTTATCCATCATGCAGCCTTTCTCAGGTAGCTGCTAGAGAATGTGCTCCACCCAAGTAATGAAATAAATCATGAAAACATAAAGACATAGGATCCAAGCAACAGGGAATATATCATAAGAGGGAGGCAAGGCCAGGCCTAGTGGCTCACACCTGTAATTCCAGCACTTTGGGAGGCTAAGGCAGGTAGATCGCCTGAGGTCAAGAGTTCAACATCAGCCTTGCCAACACAGTGAAACCCTGTCTCCACTAAAAATACAAAAAAAATTAGCTGGGCGTGGTGGCAGGCACCTGCAATCCCAGCTACTCAGGAGGCTGAGACAGGAGAATTGCTCTAACTCGGGAGGCGGAGGTTGCAGTTAGCTGAGATCAAGCCACTGCATTCCAGCTTGGGCAATGCAGGAAGATTCTGTCTCAAGAAATAAACAAAAAACAATGTTTTGAATGCACAGAGAGGAAATTATATAAGCAATAGTTCCATAAGCAAACCAGCGAAATAACATACTTCAGGAAACGTTATGCAGGAAAGAAAAAGTATTCATAATGTACTATGTAACTCAGCTGTCAACAGCATTTTCCAAGTTATAACAATGTAAATAGAGAATTTGATTTAAGCAAAGTGTTAATTTAAGTATATTAAAGGAATTTATCCCAGGAATGTGAGGTTGGTTTAACATTTGAAAATCAATTAATAAGGCCTGGCACGGTGCCTTACTCCTACAATGCCAGCATTTTGGGAGGCCAAGGAGGGTGGATCACCTGAGGTCAGGAGTTCAGGACCAGCCTGGCTACCACAGTGAAACCCTAACTAAAAATACAAAAATTAGTTGGGCATGGTGGTGTGCTCCTGTAGTCTCAGCTACTCAGGAGGCAGAGACAGGAGAATCACTTGAACCTGGGAGGTGGAGGCTGCAGTGACCAGAGATGGAGCCACTGTACTCCAGCCTGGGCGACAGAGCAAGATTCCATCTCAAAAAAAAAAAAAGAAAATTAATATATGTCATCATATCAACAAAATAAAGAACAAATGATCATTTCAATAGGCACAGAAAAAGGATTTGACAAAATCTGACACCCCTTTATACTCTTTTAACCTCAAAGGCTTGCTTGTACTGTTCTGCTCCCTAGAATGTTATTCCTCACTACACGTCTCCACCTGGCTAACTCCAAACAGAACAGTCTCAATTTTTTTTTTTTTTTGAGATGGAGTATTGCTCTGTCGCCCAGGCTGGAGTACAGTGGTGCGATCTCTGCAACCTTGGCCTCCAGGGTTCAAGCGATTCTCCTGCCTCAGCCTCTTGAGTAGCTAGGATTGCAGGTATGCGCCACCACACTCGACTGATTTTTTATTTTTAATAGAGACAGGGTTTCACCATATTGGCCAGGCTGGTCTCGAACTCCTGACTTTAGGTGATCCTCCCGCCTTGCCTTCCCAAAGTGCTGGGATTACAGACATGAGTTACTGTGCCCAGCCACAATTCCAACTTTAAATGTCATTTCCTCAGGGAAGTCTTCCCTGATCTCCCAGGCCAAGTTATCTTTCCCTATTATATGCTCCCATGGAAATCCTACTTCACTACACCCATAATTATTTAATTGGGTGCAATCAGTATTTAATGACTGTTTTCCTCCCCTAGAAGAGAACTACATGGTAAAACCGTACATGCTTTGTTTATCATCACCATGGACCCTACTCACAGTCCAGGAGAGAAATGCATGAAAGAAAACATTGCTGTACGGAGTATTAGAAGTAACAAATACAAGTGTGCAATTACAATTATAGCAAAGGCAGCACGAAAAATAGTCAGGAGGGCTTAAATACAAACGTGATGGCTGGGCATGGTGGATCACGCCTGCAATCCCAGCACTTTGGGAGGCCAAGGCAGGTGGATCACCTGAGGTCGGCAGTTCGAGACCAGCCTGACCAATAAGATGAAAACCGGTCTCTACTAAAAATACAAAATTAGCCAGCTGTGGTGGCACATGCCTGTAATTCCAGCTACTAGAGAGGCTGAGGCAGGAGAATCACTTGAACCTGGGAGGCGGAGGTTATGGTGAGCCAAGATTGCATCATTGCACTCCAGCCTGGCAACAAGAGTGAAACTCTGTCTCAAAAAAACAAAACAAAACAAAACAAAACAAAAAAAACAATGTTTGGGCTGGATCTTGAGGAATGAGCTACCAGGAAAAGAAGGGGGAGGAAAAGACATTTCAGGAAAAGGAAAGGGTGTGCAAAGACAAAGAGGCATGAATGGCACAGTACTGGCAAGGAACTGGCAATTAGTTTGGAAATACTAAAATTTAGGATGAGAAAAACGGAGCAACAACACAGGATGTTGGCCAGGCACGGTGGCTCACGCCTGTCATCTCAGCACTTTGGGAGGCCGGGGCAGGTGGATCACTTGAGGTCAGGAGTTGGAGACCAGCCTGACTAACATAGTGAAACCCTGCCTCTAAAAAAAAAAGAACACAGGATGTCGGTGAAGAAAAAGGGGCAAGGACCAGATTATAAAAACCTTGCATACAATTAAAGATATCTGGGTTTTATTCTCTGGGTAACAGAAAGCCATAAAAGAGTTCTAAGCAGGGAAGGCGATGTGATAGAATATATATTTAGAGAAATAAGTCATGGCCATGTGAAAAATTAACACTGACTCAATATACTTATGCACATAAACCTATTCCTAATACTAAAGAAACTTATGATTTAGATATACTCAGAGTGGCTACTCTGGGCATACTGGCCTATAGGGTAGCCCTGCTCTGCAAGGAACACTACAAATTTTTTAAAAAGATAGATACAGCTGGGTGCGGTGGTTCACGCCTATAATCCCAGCACTTTGGGAGGCCAAGGCGGGTGGATCACGAGGTCAGGAGTTCAAGACCAGCCTGACCAACATGTAGAAACCCCGTCTCTACTAAGAAAATACAAAATTAGCCAGGCATGGTGGTACATGCCTATAATCTCAGCTACTTGGGAGGTTGAGGCAGGAGAATCATTTGAACCCAGGAGGCGGAGGTTGTGGTAAGTCAAGATTGTACCATTGTACTCCACCCTGGTGACAGAGTGAGACTCCATCTCAAAAAAAAAAAAAGGTAACAGTCAGAGCTAGACTGGCTGGGTGTAGCAGCTCACACCTGTAATCACAGCACTTTGGGAGGCTGAGGTGGGAAGACTGCTTGAGCCCAGGAGTTTGAGATCAGCCTGGGCAACATAGTGAGACCCCATCTCTAAAAAAAAAATTTCTTTTAAGCCAGGCCCAGTGGCTCACGCCTGTAATCCTAGCACTTTGGGAGGCTGAGGTGGGTGGATCACCTGAGGTCAGGAGTTCAAGACCAGCCTGACCATCATGGTGAAACCCCATCTTTAAAAAAAATAAATAAATAAAAAATAAAAAAATTTCTTTTAAAAATTACCCGGGTTGAGCCAGGCACGGTGGCTCATACCTGTAATCCTAGCACTCTGGGAGGCCAAAGCAGGCGGATAACCTGAGGTCAGGAGTTCGAGACCAGGCTGACCAACATGGAGAAACCCCATTTGTACTAAAAATACAAAATTAGCCAGCGTGGTGGTGCATGCCTATAATCCCAGCTACTCAGTAGGCTGAGGCAGAAGAATAGCTCGAACCTGGGAGGCGGAGGTTGCAGTGAGCCAAGATCGTGCTATTGCACTCCAGCCTGGGTAACAAGAGCAAAATTTCATCTCAAAAAAAAAAAAAAATTACCAGGGTTGTCCAGGCGCAGTGGCTCACACCTCCCAAAGTGTTGGGAGGCCAAGGCAGGCAGATCAGGAAATCAAGAGATCGAGACCATCTTGGCTAATGTGGTGAAACCCTGTCTCTACTAAAAATACAAAAATTAGCTGAGTATGGTGGCATGTGCCTGTAGTCCCAGCTACTTGGGAGGCTAAGCAAGGGGAATCACTAGAACCCGGGAGGCGAAGTTTGCAGTGAACTGAGACTGCGTCACTACACTCCAGCCTGATGACAGACTGAGAAAAAAAAAAGCACCAGGCGCGGTGGCTCACGCCTGTAATCCAAGCACTCTGGGAGGCCTACGTGGGCAGATCATGAGGTCAGGAGTTCAAGACCAGCCTGGCCAAAATGGTGAAACCCCATCTCTACTAAAAATACAAAATTTAGCTGGGCGTGGTGGCAGGCGCCTGTAATCCCTGCTACTCAGGAGGCTGAGGCAGAAGAATCGCTCGAACCCAGGAGGCGGAAGTTGCAGTGAGCTGAGCTAGCACCATCGCAATCCACCCTGGGCAACAGTACAAGACTATGTCTCAAAAAAAAAAAAAATTAGCTGGGCATGTTGGTGGATGCTTGCATTACCAGCTACTTGGGAGGCTGAGGTGTGAGTATCAGTTGAACCTAGAAGGTGAGGGTGCAGTGAGCCATGATCACACCACTGCATTCCAGCCTGGGGGACAGAGCAAGACCCTGTCTCAAAAAAATAAAAAGAGCTAGAGTGATGAATATGAGATTATTTTGTCTATTCAACTAAGAGAGTCTACGAGAAAGATTCTACGGGAGTTCAAGGCTGCAATAAGCTATGATTAGGCCCCTGCATTCTAGCCTGAGTGACAGAGTAAGATCCTATCTCTTACCAAAAAAACAAAAAAGGCTGGGCACAGTGGCTCACACCTATAATCCCAGCACTCTGGGAGTCAGAGGCGGGAGGATCACCTGAGGTCAGGAATTTGAAACTAGCCTGGCCATCATGGTGAAACAGTGTCTCTATTAAAAATTTAAAAAAATGGCCGGGCGCGGTGGCTCACGCCTGTAATCCCACCACTTTGGGAGGCTGAGGCAGGCGAATCACAAGGTCAAGAGATGGAGACCATGTTGGCCAACACGGTGAAACCCCGTCTATACTAAAAATACAAAAATTAGCTGGGCATGGTGGAGCACGCCTGTAGTCCCAGCTACTCAGGAGGCTGAGGCAGGAGAATTGCTTGAACCTGGGAGGTGGCAGTTGCAGTGAGCCGAGATTGCACCACTGCACTCCAGCCTGGAGCCTGGCGACGGAACGAGGCTCTGTCTCAAAAAAAAAAAAAAAAATTAGCTGGGCGTGATGGCACACATCTGTTATCCCAGCTACTCAGGAGACTAAGGCAGAAGAATTGCTGGAACCTGGGAGGCCGAGGTTGCAGTGAGCAGAGATTGCACCACTGCATTCCAGCCTGGGCAACAGAAACTCTGTCTCAGAAAAAAAAAAAAAAAAGAAAAGAAAAGAAAAAGGTTAATGTTTCAGCTCCTTAACTAAGACCTAGTTAGCTCCCTAGAACAGGTCTTTCCTCTTGACTCTTTTTTTGGCCTTTATTACTCTCTGAAGTTTAAATTCTAAGGTACTTCTTACATAAATATAGTCTCTTTTGTTATTATTTTAAATATACAATTAAAAAGGGGTCCTACACATTCCAAAGTCAACTCCCTAACTGATGTGCCAAAAATTACCAATAAAGGCAGGGATGTTAAGAATCAGAAGACTCACATTATTCTGCATTAAATAAAGACTCTACTACAAAGGAGAAAATACCATCAAGTTATTAAGAGAGTGATACCCAACCCAATCAACCCAAAAAGTTCTCTTTGGGATAAAGTAGCAACAAGGAATTGTTATTCTAATACCAACTCCCGATTGTCTCAGACACCTACGCCACTTGGGATGCCATAGTCTTCTTCATTCGTTCAGTTTTCTGTTTCAGTCCTTCCCTTGAAAGAAATGATATGCGAGCATCACCCTCAGGAGGAACATAGGCATCAAAGATACCAGCTGTAATGAGGGAAGAAAAAAATTAAGAAAGAGTTGAAAGATTGAGAAAAAGTCATATAAAATTGAAGTAACATACAATTGGGAAGGATTGTGGATATAAAGTAGACTAATGAAACAGACTTCCGTGTCGAGAGAACTATGTTACACTAGACAAAAACAGAACAATTCACGTCTTCTCTCAGAGCCTCTGTTTCTACTGCCACAAAATGGGGAAGTTTCACTCTTGCCTTCCAGGGACGGTGTGAAAGTAAGTTCAAAGAACAACTTCATGATATATAGTGTATATAAGGTGAATCATTATTGAGGTCAAACTCACTTCGTGCTAAATTAAATACCATCAATCACAGTCCAAGTCATCCCAAGTTCCAGAAGCTCTCT
This sequence comes from Cacajao melanocephalus, assembly GCA_963573385.1. Taxonomy (NCBI): domain Eukaryota; kingdom Metazoa; phylum Chordata; class Mammalia; order Primates; family Pitheciidae; genus Cacajao; species Cacajao melanocephalus. Next base: position 29,178 of record CAUYLG010041484.1, on the reverse strand, counting down.
GACAGAAGGATCCTGGGTCAGGGTCCCAGAAATACCTCACCTGAACAGGCCAGATGTATGGGACGCTCCAAACGTTCTGGAGGAATAACCACTCCTGCTTTCCGGGCATGTTCCAAAAACTCCTTTTCTGTTTTGAATTTAGGTGGATAAGTAGGAGGTGTGAAACGTTTTTTAGTTCTTACTGGAACTATAGCTGCGGACTGAGTCACCAGAACTGGCTGGAAGGTGAGAGAAAGGTTAGGAACTTAGAAAAAAGATCTACTCTCTTGAACAGACTCTAAGCAAAGCAATATAGAAAGGGAATATGCAAAGAATGCTTCAGGAACAAATAAAAACAATAATCACAGGGAAAAAATGCATTAGGACCTTAATACTTCTGGGTGTTTCTGAATAGAAGACAGCAAACTTTATTAACATCACATTTACTAAAGGCTATCTTTTAGAACTTTCTACAGTATAGGACTATGCTAACTCCTACAGATACTGAGTTGATTAAAGAAAGTTTCAAAGAACTGATGGGGAAACATCAACCCAATACTGAAATGAGCAGAACACTGTTCTTCATTATTTCATTTTTTGAGACAGATCGCCAACCCAGAGTGTGGTGGCACCATCACAGCTCACTGCAGACTTGACCTCCTGGGTGCTATCTTTCCACGGCAGCCTCCCAAGTAGCTGGATAACAGAAGTGCACCATCACACCCGGCTAATTTTTAAATTGTTTGTAAAGACGGGATCTTACTATGTTGCCCAGGCTCATTCCGAACTCCTGGGCTGAAGCCATCCATCCGCCTCAGACTTCCAAAGTGCTGAAATTACAAGTGTGAACCACTGCACCCGGCCCTGAATACTATTCTTAAAGCATAAGTAGGGGAACGTAGTGGGGCAGGAAAAAAAAAAAGGCATAAGTAAAGTCCTCTTGTGGGCATCTGCTCCATATTTACTCCTCATATTTTGCTCATTCTATTATGAATCTTGCTGTAAACTTTATTCTGCCGTTTTAGCACCCAACTGACCAATAAACTCTTAAAAGACCAGGAGACCTTTTCTCTCTGATCATTAGGTTTGCTCAGACAGAGGCAGTGACAATATGGAACTTCCCGCATTTTCAGCTACTCGTCAATGTAGTTCATTTATAAGAATCGAAGATTAGAGAGTCCACCTTCCAAGCCGTTACTTGTCTCCCTTTTAACGTCTCCTCGCCGGACAGACCCAAACCAAACCAGGAAAACGTAATCACCGTTAATTAACTCATTCTCACGGCCGTCTCTAAGCTCTCCCCATTCGGCCACCGAGTTCAGTAGCTGGGTCCCGTCCACCTCGACGTCTTCCCCGGTCTAGGTCTCACTCGTATTGTCCCAGCTTACCAAGGACAATTCACAGAGAATATTTCCCTCGACTCTGTCCTCCTCCTCTAGCCCCTAGGGTCCTACAGGTCCCGTTCCTACCCACCTGCCGAGACCACCAACCCAAAACCCTCGATACACGCGATAACCCTTGAGGTATGGGGGCAGCCATCTTGTTCCCGCAAAGACCGCCGGGAAGGGAGCTGAGTTTGAAGAGCGTCGGGTAGGAGAGAAGCCGCATAGGGTGGAGCTAGCGCAGGAGTGGAATTTTCCAGGGAGCGCGCCGTCCGCCGAAATGTGAGCAGCGAGGACGCGCACGTGCTCGCGGGAGTGGAGGAGGGTGGAGTAGGAGGGTGGGGTACGGCCGCGCGTGCGCGAGGAGACGGCTTAGGGCGCTGTAACGCGCCGGCAGAAGAGCGCTTGAACGCGAGCTGCGCCTGCGCGCGAGGCGTTCTGGCGGACGGGAAATGGGCATTGCTGTACGCTTGGCACATTGCTGTTTATTCCATTTGTTAAAAAATGAAACGGAGGGCCGGGCGTGGTGGCTCACGCCTGTAATCTCAGCACTTTGGGAGGCCGAGGCGGGTGGATCACCTGAGGTCAGGAGTTCAAGACCAGCCTGGCCAATATGGTGAAACCCTGTCTTATTAAAAAAAAAAAAAAAAAAAATGAAAAGGAGGCCAGGCGCGGTGGCTTACGCCTGTAATCTCAGCAGTTTGGGAGGCCTAGGCGGGTGGATCACCTGAGTTCAGGAGTTCAAGACCAGCCTGGCCAACATTACGAAACCCCTCTACTAAAAATCGAAAAATTAAGGAAAAAGAAAATTAAATAAATAAATAAAAATACTTTAAAAAATAAAAAAATAGAAAAATTAGCCGGGAGTGTTGGCACGCCCCTATAGTCCCAGCTATTCAGGAGACTGAGGCAGGAGAATCTCTTGAACCTGGGAGGCGGAGGTTGCAGTGAGCCGAGATCACACCACTGCACTCCAGACTGGGTGACACAGCAAGACTCTGTATCAAAAAAAAAAAAAAATAGGGTTGGGCGCCGTGGCTCAGGCCTGTTATCTCATCACTTTGGGAGGCCGAGGCTGGCAGATCACCTGAGGTCGGGGGTTCGAGACTAGCCTGACCAACATGGAGAGACCCCCGACTCTACTAAATATATAAAAGTAGCCGGATGTGGTGGCTTCTGACTGTAATCCCGGCTACTCGGCAGGCTGAGGCAGGAGAATCTCTTGAACCCGGGAGGCAGAGGTTGCAGTGAGCCAAGATCGTGCCATTGCACTCCAGCCTGGGCAACAAGAGGGAGACTCCATCTCAAAAAAAAAAAAGTGTCCTGCAGGAGCTGGATTTTATGCAAAATAATAAAATAAATAAATAAATAATGAAAGGGTAGTTCCCTCTGAAGTCAGAGAGCTCAAGTGTTTTCCTCAGTGCCTAGACTATGTCGAAGGTATTTGATTTCCAGAAAGGGCAAAAATGAAGTTTCTGGTCTGTATCTGACCTCAGTGTGTTGTATAACCTTCAATCTCAGATAGTTTTTTCTATCTGTACCATGTGAGGAATGTTCTTACTGTCAAACTAAGATTTGGTGGCTCACACCTGTAATCCCAGCAGTTTGGGAGGCCGAGGCGGGTGGATCACAAGATCAAGGGTTCCAGACCAGCCTGGCCAATATGGTGAAACCCTGTCTCTACTAAAAATACAAAAATTAGCCGGGTGTAGTGGCACATGCCTGTAGTCCCAGCTACTTGGGAGGCTGAGGCAGGAGAATTGCTCTGTTCCCAGGCTGGAGCGCAGTGGCATAATCTCGGCTCACTGCAATCTTCGCCTCCCAGGTTCAAGCGATTCTCCTGCATCAGTTTCCCAAATAGCTGGGACTACAGGCGTGTGCCACCACGCCTGGCTATTTTTTGTATTTTTAGTAGAAATGAGGATGGTCTTGATTTCCTGACCTTGTGATCTGCCCACCTCGGCCTCCCAGAGTGCTGGGATTATAGGCATAAGCCACCGTGCCCAGCCTACAGGCATATTTTAAAGCTTGACTTCTCAGCTGTATTGTAGATTCTTCCATGGTAAGAATTTCACTACAAGTTCTAGCCACAGTATTGAAACTATAGCACAACACATTAATAGTGACATGAAATTAGGTGCTGTACATATGTGTTGAAGAGTATGTGGGGCTGCACGCAGTGGCTCAAGTTTGTAATCCCAGCACTTTGGGAGGCGGAGGTGAGTTAAATACCTTGAGCCCAGGCGTTCAAGACCAGCCTGCCAACATGGCAAAACCCCATCTCTACAAAAAATACAAAAATTAGCTGGTCATGGTGGCCCCAGCTACTGGGGAAGCTGAATTGGGAGGATGGCTTAAGCCCAGGAGGCAGAGGTTGCAGTGAGCCAAGATCCCGCCACTGCACGCCAGCCTGGGCAACAGAGCCATTCAGTGCCTATAGAAGCATGGGAAACAAGAAAAAAGAAAAAAATAGAATGTATATTATTTAGCATTTAAATAATCCATATGTGATTATTTAAAAGACTCCTATCCATCTACTCTAATTCCTAGAAAATAAAACACGAATTATTTTAACTGGTATTCCCAACCAAAGAGAGGAAATGTTACTCTATGGATGAAAGGTTTTGTTGTTGTTTTGAGGTGAGTTTCACTCTTGTCGCCCAGGCTGGAGTACAATGGCTCAATCTCTGCTCACTGCAACCTCTACCTCAAGCAATTCTCCTGCCTCAGTCTCCCAAGTAGCTGGGATTACAGACGGCTGCCACCATGCCTGGCTACTTTTTGTATTTTTTGTAGAGACGGGGTTTCCACATGTTAGCCAGGCTGGTCTTGAACTCCTGACCTCAGGTGATCCACCCGCCTCGGCCTCCCAAAGTGCTGGGATTACGGCATAAGCCACCTTGCCTGGCCGAGATTACTGATTAATGCAGAACATTAATATAATTTATCTTAGATTACCTGTGACACTGTCGAGTTTTATGTTAGCCTCACATAGTAGCCAACACATCCCAGATCATCTCTGCCCACCCTTTGATCAGTTTCTCAGGTAATACAAACTTGTTTCATATCAGCCTAAATGAAATAATAATAGGGGAGTCAATATCATTTAACTTGCTCAGAGATGAGCTATAAGTGAGTTTTGTTTTTTGTTTGATTAGCTACTATTTTGGAAAATTCATATCTTTTTTTTTTTTTTTGAGATGGAGTCTCGCTCTGTTGCCCAAACTGTAGTGCAATGGCACGATCTCAGCTCACTGCAACCTCTGCCTCCCAGATTCAAGTTATTCTCTGCCTCAGCCTTCTGAGTAGCCGGGATTACAGGCGCCTGCCACCATGCCCAGCTAATTTTTTGTAATTTTTAGTAGAGACAGGGTTTCACCATTTTGGCCAGGCTGGTCTTAAACTCCTGACCTCAAGTGATCCACCCGCCTTGGCCTCCCAAAGTGCTGGGATTACAGGCATGAGCCACCACACCCAAATTCATATCTTCCTACCTCATCAGCTTCATGGAAAATTGGGAGCTGTCTGCTAGAGAAATAATACCAAAAGGGTATTTGTTGGGTTTGTTTTTTGTTTTGTTTTTGTTTTTTTGAGACAAAGTCTTGCTTTGTTGCCCAGGCTGGAGTGCAGTGGCATGATCTTGGCTCACTGCAACCTTCACCTCTCAGGTTCAAGCAATTCTCCTGCCTCAGCCTCCTGAGTAGCTGGGATTATAGGCATCTACCAGCATGCCTGGCTAATTTTTGTATTTTTAAGAGACAGTGTTTCACCATGTTGATCAGGCTGGTCTTGAACTCCTGACCTCAGGTGATCCACCTGCCTCAGCCCTCCAAAGTGCTGGGATTACAGGCATGAGCCACCTTGCCCAGCCAAAAATGAGATTTCTTTGTAGTTATTTATTGTATTTTTTGGGGGGATATTTCTTAATCCCACAATCTTTTTTTTTTTTTTTTTTGAGATGGAGTCTTCTGTCACCCAGGCTGGAGGGCAGTGGCACCACCTCGGCTCACTGCAACCTCCGCATCTCGGGTTTAAGCGATTCTCCTGCCTCAGCCTCCCGAGTAGCTGGGATTACAGGCGCCCACCACCACGCCCGCCTATTTTTTTGTATTTTTAGTAGAGATGGGGTTTCACCATGTTAGCCAGGCTGGTCTCGTCTCCGGACCTCGTGACCCGCCCGCCTCGGCCTCCCAAAGTGCTGGGATTACAGGCGTGAGCCACCGCGCCCAGCCCCAATCCTACAATCTTAGTAGTTCAGATTTCAGAAAAAGCAAGATAAAAAGATCTTGGCATGATGGAAGCAAGAGAAGATAACTCATTGTGCAAGTAGAGGAAGGAATAGACGTTTAGGCATTCAGTCTTGCAAAGAAGTCTTGCACATAGTAGACACTCAAATATTTATTTATACAATAAATGGATGAGAAGAATCCCAGTTGAAATATGATGAGGCAGAAGGAAAAGTTGATTTTCTGTTTTTCCCAATAAAGTGGGTTACTGGAATCCCTTGTTGTGCTATTGAAACTTCTAAATGGAGCCCAAAGAGGGTCGAGTGTGATGGCTCACATCTCTAATCCCAGCACTTTTGGAGGCCAAGGCAGTCAGAATGCTTGAGGCCAGGAGTTCGAGACTAGCTTGGCCAACATGGTGAAACCCCATCTCTACTAAAATTGCAAAAATTAGCCGGGCATGGTGGCATGAGCCTGTAGTCCCAGCTTCTCGGGAGGCTGAGGCACAAGAATCGTTTGAACTCAGGATGTAGAGGCTTCAGTGAGCCAAGATTGTGCCACTGCACTCCAGCCTGGGTGACAGAGATTTTGTCTCAAAAAGTAAATAAATAAATACAATATGATATGATACGATACATGAAGCCCAAAGAGGATAAGACTCTCCCTATGTCAGCAGTGGAACACACACTTGCATTTTTTCCCCTCCCAGTAGCAGATGACATCAGAGATTGAAACTTCTGAAATTCTGCATAGTAACCTACTTTCTAGGAGAAGCACAGATGATTTAAACCCGGAAAATTCTTCTGGAGAATTGGGAAGGATCCACTTCTAAACAATATAATACTTGAATTGAAGCAAGTACTAGGCTTGCCATGCGTTTATATTGTACTTCCCTTCCCTAAAGTGAGACTATGGAGAGCAAAGTAAGTGAATTGTCCAAAATAAGGTGCCGTAGAAGAAACAAGAATCTTGACTTTCTAAGAAATATTCTCAACTGATCTTTAGTTACTTACTTAGAGATGGGGTCTCACTTTGTCACCCAGTCTGGGGTGCAGTGGCACCATCATAGCTCACTGCCACCTCGAATTCCTGGGCTCAATGGATCCTCCTGCCTCAGTCTCCCTAATAGCTGGGACTACAGGAGCATGCCACCATACGCAGTTTATTTTTTTCTCCCCTTCAGTCTCCCAAAGTGTTGGGATTACAGGTGTGAGCCACCACACCCAGCTTCAACTGATCTTTAGCTAACTATGTTAGTAGAGTTGGTTGGCACTCGAGTTGACTGTACATGGCTTTCACATAGTGGTTAAGAATGCTATAGTGCCTGAGTTTACATCTTTGCTTCACCTTTTTTCCTTACCTATAGGAAGGGGGTTATTAAGTAGAGTCATTATTACTTATAAAATGAATTAATATACGCTCCCACTCTGGTTAGTTATAACTACTGCTTCCAAGCCCCATCATAGCCCTGAAAAGGATATACGAATGGAGCCTAGCAGAATCCTGGTAAGTGTAACTGCTCTTTGTGCTGGACATAGATAACATCCCTGCCTCCAGAGTCCACCCCAGTGCAGTGTGCCTAAAGCAGGAGAGTTCCTGATGGGCGAATGAACAGGAAATCCACAGGAAGCCCCGAGTGTTAGTTCTCTTCCCCTAAAGAGCAGTTCTCACCTTTGTTGAAGCTAAGACCACTGAAATGCAGGTAGCTTCCAAGCCCAAACGTCATTCCTTATTCCTGTGCTGCAGGACTTTCTTCTCTTAGCTGCTGTTCTTTCCCATCTATCCTTCCACTCACTTCTGCTGCTGGGGGACAAGACCTTTTTCTTTTTCTTTTTTTTAATAAGATGGGGTTTCACCATGATGGCCAGGCTGGTCCTGAACAAGACCTTTTTCTTTACCTCTTTCTGCTTGCCCTAAATTCCTTATTCTAAAGACAGGTTTCAGAAAAGATGTTGCTTGCTCACATTGGCTCAGCCAGAAAAGAAGCCCATGCATCTCATTGCTCAAGCTAGGTCTACAATTCATCCCTCACCTCTTCTTGCTCCACTTTCACCCCAGACGGCTAAATCAAACAATAATCCTAAAAGGGAATTTCAGGCTATTTTCAACTCCCCACAACCCCCACCTCCCACGCCATGTTTAGGGAGGAGAGAGCAAAGCCCTTGGATCAGAGTAATCTGTTCCTAACCCACTTCTATTCCCAGGGATTACCTCTACAGGGGGAGGGAGACAGAAATAAATCTAACAATTTAGTGCTAGAAACCTGGGGAAGAAGCTCTAGGAGTGCCTTGGAGGGATGTAGGCATGGGGTTCCCGGAGCTTGGGAACTTCTCATATGCTGGCATACCCTGTAAAAGGATCCACAAATTTGAAAAGCAATGCCTAGTGTGGCAAGAATAGGCACTCTCTAAATGGGCCTGTTGGATTAAAGAATAAAAAAAATGTATGGATTGAGGGCAGATGAAGGCAGAAGCAATTTCCTGGTTATACCTACAACCTTTATGTCTTTGTATGCACACCAATTTATGGCTAAAATGTGCCTATTGGATGAAAGAATGAAAAATATATGGAATTGAGGGGGGCAAAAAAAAAAAAGAAAAATGTATGGAATTCGGGCAGATGAAGGCAGAAACAATTTCCTGCCTACTTACAACCTTTATGTCCTTGTATGCACACCAATTCGTGGCTAAAATCAACCAACAAATAAGAAAGTATGATATAGTGGAAAGACCTCTATATTGGGAGACAGGTGACATGGATTCTAGTCCCACTATTGTGGATGTAGATTTGCCTTTTGGCTTTGGGCAAATCACTTTGCCCACAGTCAGTCTCTTTGTTCTCTGATCACTAACTTTCTCCATTTAAAAAAAAAAAGTGCAGGCTTACACCTGTAATCCCAGCACTTTAGGAGGCTGAGGCAGGCAGATTGCCTGAGCTCAGGAGCTCTCGACCAGCTTGGGCAACACGGTGAAACCCTGTCACTACTGAAAAAATACAAAAAAATAGGCCGGGCGCTGTGGCTCATGCCTGTAATCCCAGCACTTTGGGAGGCCGAGGCGGGTGGATCACAAGGTCAAGAGATCGAGACCATCCTGGCCAACATGGTGAAACCCCGTCTATACGAAAAATGCAAAAATTAGCCGGGCGTGGTGGCACTCGCCTGTGGTTCCAGCTACTTGGGAGACTGAGGCGGAAGAATCGCTTGAACCCAGGAGGCGGAGGTTGCGGTGAGCCGAGATTGCCCCACTGCACTCCAGCCTGGCGACAGAGCAAGACTCCGTCTCAAAATCAAACAAACAAACAAAAAATATAAAAAAAAAATAGCCAGGCGTAGCAGCATGTGTCTGTAGTCCCAGATACTTGGGAGGCTGAGGCAAGTGAATTGCCTGAACCAGGGAGACGGAGGTTGCAGTGAGCCAAGATCGCGCCACTGCACTCCAGCTTGAGCGACACAGCGAGACTGTCTCAAAAAAAAAAAAAAAAAGTTTCGGGGCTATGTGCTGTGACTTACCCCTGTTATCCCAACGCTGTGGGAGGCCAAGGTGGGTGGATCACAAGGTCAGGAGTTCAAGACCAGCCTGGCCAACATGGTGAAACCCTGTCTCTACTAAAAATACAAAAATCAGCCAGGCATGGTGGCACATGCCTGTAATCCCAGCTACTCAGGAGGCTGAGGCAGAGAATTGCTTGAACCGGGGAGGCAGGGATTTCAGTGAGCCAAGATCTGGCCACTGCACTCTAGCCTGGGAAACAGAGCAAGACTCCATCTCAAAAAAAAAAAAAGCCTCTCTCTAGAGCCCTAAAGGCCTATAGTCCTGTGTTATGTATATTGAGACCCTATTAATAATGTACAAAGCCTGAGCTCATTTATATACTAACAATGACTCATTTTGGGGGTCCTTTGTGAACCAAGTGCTTGGCACACATTTTCTCTAGTCTGTATTCCTTCCTCTACCCTGCATGGACCCTGCTATACAAAAATCTGTCTTCCAGCTGACCATTCTTTTGGGGTGCTCTCCAGTGGCTGGTTGAAGGCTTCCTTCCCAACTCTTTAGGGTTGGAACCAGGGAAGCTGTGTGAATGCAAGAAACTTCCACTAGAGGGTACCAAGGCTGCACAGGGATCTCAGATTGCAGGGAGGCCCGCGCAAACCCAACAATTCCAGGATTTTTAAATACTTATGTTGAGAGATTCAGAGATCTCCATTAATTGCTCATTACTGGTGAGAGGCAGGTGAGAGATTAAAAATACATATTGGATACAACGTATACTACTTGAGTGACTGGTGCATTAAAGTTTCAGACTTTACCACTGTACAAATCATCCGTATAACCAAAATGACTTGTACTCCAAAAGCTTTTGAAATTAAAAGATATATTAATTTTTTTTAAAAATTGCTCATTACCTGGTCTGTTCCTTGAAAAGCTTTTAAGATGTATCTGCTCTTTGGACATCATTTTGCTTCGCTTTGATTTGACTTCAAATCAAAGAAAGTTTGGCATAATGAAATCCGTGGGGGCTCTGGCCAGAATTGCTCCTGGCCAGATGTATATATTGCTCCACTATTTCCAAACTTTATTAGCCAATTACTTAAGTCCTCTGCATTTCAGTGTACCCATCTGTGAAATGGAGATAATTTCACAGATGGGTACACTGAAATGCAGAGAACTTACCTCATAGAGCTGTTGTGAGCATAAGTGAAGTCATATATGGAAACATGTGACCTGGTAGATTGTAGGTGCCTAAAACCATTTTTGCGCTGGCCTGTTATAAACTGGGAATTGAGATGTTGAGGAAAGAAAGATGGATTTGCAGGCACTGAGTACCTCCAAACAAGAGATGTGACCTTTTGCTGTTTTGCTCTTAAGGCTTACAGGTTTCCAGGCTAGCGCTGCAGGGCATGCCCCAGCCTTATCCTTCAGCTGTGTTCTATCATCTGCAGCAGCCCAGCCATGTCGTTCTGCCCTTTTCCCGTCCTGGTTTCTCTGGAGGTGACTTTAATTTTTACTTCCTACTCACCTCCTGGATGAAAAGTCTCATGTTCAGTATTTTGCTCAGTGCCTTCTGAAATGTCATATCTCCACCTAGGTCTGCTCTGCCGTTTTCCTCTCATCTCTCTGATGGTCACTTCTGGTGTGGAATGTGCCATCTGTTTCTGAAACAGCAGAAGTTTGGGAAAGGGGGAGGGACAGGGGAGTCCAGGGCTTGCGTGTCAGCAGACACGTTACAGCTGCTGCAGGGCAAACCAGGGTGAAACCACAAGCCAGAGGCCCCAGGGCAGGCAGCCGTGAGGCCCGCCCCTCGGCTTCTCTCTCATCTGTCTCACCCAGAGGTTTCCTGGCAGGAGTGGGAGAGGTTGGTATAGAGTCCTTGAGCCCTGACTCATTCCCTGACCTAGTTGGGTGTTACCCAGTTGTCTCCCAAATCTCTCTCCAGGGCGTTCGGTTAGCAACACAATAGTGTCATCCCAGTCAGAAGAAGCAGGAGGAAATCAGACTACCGATTTATGTCATTCCCTTCTGAGGGTCCCAACAACAACCAAGAGGTTTACAGGTTACACTGCTTATAAAATGAGTAAAATCGTCCCACAGAGCTACACTAAGAGACTGGCTACTTTCCAGATTTCTTGATAGAAACAATCATGCTTAACTTTCTCAAAAAAAAAAAAAAAGAATAAAATCATTATTTTATTTTACTTGGGCAGAGGAAGGGACTGAAACACTGAGCCAGGAAGTGACTGGTGATTATCACACAGTGAATCAGGAGCCTATCTAGGGACATAACTCATGTTTCCTAACCCCACCCCAAATTTTATTCTTTCCCTCAGCCTAGTTCCTTATGGACTACAGTAATGTCCTGGGCTTTCTGGACTTTACCAGCGTTCTTGTAATTGCCAAATTCCTGAGGGTTCTAGAGGAAACCGATTCTATGATGCTTCTGGGCTTTACATGTGTCTCTTTCACAATTTGTCCTGTTAGAAAATGTGAGATATAGGCCAGGCATGGTTGCTCACACCTGTAATCCCAGCACTTTGGGAGGCCAAGGCAGGTGGATTGCAAGGTCAGAAGATCAAGACCATCCTGGCGAAACCCCGTCAGTCTCTACTAAAATACAAAAAACTAGCCAGGTGTAGCAGCATGTGCCTGTAGTCCCAGCTACTCAGGAGGCTGAGGCAGGAGAATTGCTTGAACCCGGGAGGTGGAGGTTGCAGTAAGCCAAGATTGCACCACTGCACTTCCGCCTGGCCACATAGCAAGACTCCATCTAAGAATGAAAGAAAGGGCCAGGTGCAGTGGTGCATGCCTGTAGTCCCAGCTACTCGGGAGGCTGAGGTGGGAGGATTGCTTGAGCCCAGGAGTTCTGGGCTATAGTGCACTATGCTGCTCGGGTGTCCATACTAAGTTCGGCATCAATATGATGACCTCCAGGGAGCAGGGGACCACCAGATTGCATAAGGAGGGGTGAACTGGCCCAGGTCGGAAATGGAGCAGGTCAAAACTCCGTGCTGATGAGTAGTAGGATCGCGCCTGTGAATAGCCACTGCACTCCAGCCTGGGCGACATAGCGAGACCCTCTTAAAAAAAAAAAAAAAAAGGAAGGGGTCGGGCGTGGTGGCTCACACCTGTAATCCCAGCACTTTGAGAGGCCAAGGCAGGCAGATTGCTTGAGGCCAAGAGTTCGAGACCAGCCTGGCCAACATGGTGAAACCCTGTCTTTACTAAAAATACAAAAATTAGCTGGGTATGGTGGCAAACGCCTGAAATTCTAGCTACTCAGAAAGCTGAGGCATGAGAATCACTTGAATTTGGGAGTTAGAGGTTGCAGTAAACTGAGATCTTGCCACTGCACTCTATATAGCAGAGATTCTGTCTCAAAAAAAAAAAAAGGTCCCAATCTATCCTTAACTAGGGTCATACTTCCTAAAGACATTAGCTAGTTTCCAAGAAAGCAGATTTTAGCTTTATCCCTTGGCAGAGAAAACGGAGTCATTGCATACAGGCCAGAACATTCTTTTTGCCAGAGCTCCCCATCTGGAAGAAAAGAGAAAGAATTTCAGAGTTTCCATAAGGGCTGCCTAAAGGGGAGGAAGGGAGAGGGAGCCATTGGGAAGGAAGAAGAAAGCTACAGGGCTGGAATACCAAGCCTAATACTCTGAAAAGAAAATCAGATACAGCAGGCCTGAAAACCTGGGTCAGCATTGCCACACCTCTCCCCCCGACCTAACCCTGAGTCGGGATTTCTTTTGTTCTTCACTCTTTGATCTTTCACATGTACTTATCTATCCTACCTGTCTCACCTCAAAATTTCCTTTCCATTCTTTGTTCTTTATGTAGCTCCCCTCCAAATTTGTGCTCTCCCTATAGATAATTGATAGAGGTTCAAGGTTCCAAGACTAGTTCTTTTTTGTTTTCTTTTCTTTTTGAGGTGGAATCTCCCTCTGTTGCCCAGGCTGCAGTGCAGTGGTGCGATCTCAGCTCACTGCAAACTCCGACTCCTGGGTTCATACAATTCTCCTACGTTAGCCTCCAAATAGCTGGGATTGCAGATGTGTGCCACGATGACTGGCTAATTTTTGTATTTTTAGTAGAGATGGGAGTTTCGCCATGTTGGTCAGACTGTTCTCGAACTCCTGACCCCAAGTGATCCGCCTGCCTCAGCCTCCCAAAGTGCTGGGATTACAGGTGTGAGCTGCTGTGCCCAGCCCCAACACTACTTCTTAATACTTTTTGTTTTGTTTTATTTATTTTTATTTTTTTGAGATGGAGTCTTGCTCTGTCACCCAGGCTGGAGTACAGTATAAGATCTTGGCTCACTGCAATCTCTGCCTCCTGAGTTCAAGCAATTTTCCGCCTCAGCCTCCCGAGTAGCTGGGATGCAGGAAATTGAATGTCAATTTTAGGCGCATAGCTTCCATTGGGTTCTCGAAGGGTTCCATGATCATACCTTCCATTCGAATCCCTGCTGTGGACCATACAGTTCAGTGTTTTTCAGAATAAGGCTGGGAACCGAAGTTAATTTTGGAATCTAGGTCATGACTTCCATTTTAAAAAATGAATAACATAGAATAGAAAATATCATTGTGCATCACACATAGCAAGGACATTAATTTTTTATTAAACAATTAATATTTGATTCAAAATTCATGTTTATAACTTTTTGATGTTACATATATATAAAATCAAAATATCTAACCTCATTCATTTAATGAATTTTTTATGGAGTATTTGCCATGTAGCAGATATTGCTGAGATCACTGGGGAATATACAGATGAAAGAGAAATGTTTCTGGTCCGCAAGCAGCTCACATTTGGTAGGAAAGAGAAAAATACACCAAAAATTGCAAAAGAACCATAACAGCCACTACAGAAGTAAGCACAAGGTACAAGGTGGTGCAGAGGAGAGCGTGAAAGACAGTTTTGAGAATTCAGGTGGGGCCACACTTGAGTTGAGTCACACTTGAAATGAGCAGGAATTTGCAGGGAGGCATACAATTCTAGGCAAGGGGCTAGGCATGATGGCTCACACCTGTAATCCCAGCACTTTGGGAGGCTGAGTCTGGTGGATCACTTGAGTCCAGGAGTTCGAGACTAACCTGGGCAGCATGGTGAAACACCATCTCTACAAAAAATACAAAAAATTATCCGGGCATGGTGGCAAATGCCTGTAGTCCTTGCTATTCTGGAGGCTGAGGGGAAAAGATGGCTTGAGCTTGAGAGGTGGAGGTCGCAATGAGCCAAGATCATGCCACTGCACTCCAGCCTGGGGGATAGAGCAAGACGCTGTCTCAAAAAACAAAAATACAAATAAAAATTCAGCCGGACATGGTGGCTCATACCTGTAATCCCAGCTACTCTGGGAGGCCGAGGCGGGTGGATCACAAAGCCAAGAGATCCTGGCCAACATGGTGAAACCCCATCTCTACTAAAAACACAAAAATTAGCTGGAGATGGTGGCGAGTGCCTGTAGTCCCAGCTACTCAAGAGGCTGAGGCAGGAGAATCACTTCAACCCAGGAGGCAGAGGTTGCGGTGAGCTGAGATCCCATCTCTGCACTCCAGCCTGGCAACAGAGCGAGATTCTGTCTGAAAAAAATAAAAATAAAAGTAAAAAATAAAAATTCTAGGCAAAGGGATAGACAAGCATGAAGATACAGCAGTGTAAAACAACTTGGGAACTTGGGACAGCCCAGGGTGCCCTAAGTGGTCTGGTGTGTTGTCCCTGTACTGTGGGATCCAGTTGGCCGGGGTGCAAACGCAGGCTGGATCATGGAGAGTCTCCCACTGAATGCAGAATATTCTAAATATCCCTAACGCACTGTCACCCAGCTCTGCCTGGGCTCTCAGACAGAGAACCTAGATCTTTGTAAGAAACTTAATTCTGTTCCTGAGCATCCGATTGTGACAAATTCCTTCCTATATCAATGTAACATTTACTTCCCTCTTTCACGCAATGATTCTGTTTTGCCCTCTGCAGCATTAGAAAATAAGTCTACATCCTCTTCTATTAGGTTGAACCAAATGAAATTGCTATTTTTATAGATCAAAACAGTTGAACATTGACATTTTTATATTCTCAAACTTTTTTTTTTTTTTTTTTTGAGATGGAGTTTCACTCTTGTTGCCCAGCAGGCTAGAGTGCAATGGCACAATCTTGGCTCACTGCAACCTCTGCCTCCCGGGTTTAAGTGATTCTCCTGTCTCAACCTCCTGAGTAGCTAGGATTACAGGCACATGCCACCATGTCTGGCTAATTTTTGTATTTAGTAGAGACGGGGTTTAATC
The DNA here is from genome assembly GCA_963573385.1 of Cacajao melanocephalus. Taxonomy (NCBI): domain Eukaryota; kingdom Metazoa; phylum Chordata; class Mammalia; order Primates; family Pitheciidae; genus Cacajao; species Cacajao melanocephalus. Next base: position 13,810 of record CAUYLG010041484.1, on the reverse strand, counting down.
ATATTGGTCAGGCTGGTCTTAAACCCCTGACCTCAGGTGTTCAAGAGTCCTGACTGCCTCAGCCTCTTAAAGTGCTGGGATTACAGGTGTGAGCCACTGTGCCTAGCCTTGTCAACCTTATTATACCTAACAACCTGCTATTTGAGGACAGATATTATTTATTACCTTAGTCTTCTCTTTCCCATTAATAATATCTCCAAACTCCATCAAATTCTTTCTCACCTGGTAAAGTTATGAGATCTTTTTCGAATATGAGATCTCACTAGGCATATTCTAGTTCCTCAGTTTCCCTCTTTCTTTCCTTTTTTTCTTTCTTCCCTTCCTTCCCTTCCTTCGCTTCCCTTTCTCTTTCTTTCTTTCCTTCCCTCCCTCCCTCTCTCTCTCTCTCCCTTTCTTTCTCTTTTTCTCTTTCTTTCTTTCTTTCCCTTCTTTCCTTCTCATTTGTTTATTTTAAGATGAGCATTCTCACTCTGTCACCCAGGCTGGAGTGCAGTGGTGCAATCTTGACTCACTGCAACCTCCGCCTCCTGGGTTCAAGTGATAGATTCTCCTGCCTCAGCCTCCCAAATAGCTGGGATTACAGGTGCCCACCGTCAGACCCGGCTAATTTTTATATTTTTGGTAGACCAAAATATATGGGGTTTCACCATGTTGGTCAGGCTGGTTTTGAACTCCTGACCTCAAGCAATTTACCCACCTCGGCCTTCCAAAGTGCTGGGATTATAGGTGTGAGCCACCATGCCTGCCCTGTTTTTTTTTTTTTAACAACCACTGACATTCTACACAGAACTACTGGCCTGTTTTTGTTTTTGTTTTGTTTTGTTTTGTGTACTTTAGGTTCTAGGGTACATGTGCAGATCATGCAGGATTGTTGCATAGGTACATACATGGCAATGTGGTTTGCTGCCTCCATCCCCCCGTCACCTATATCTGACATTTCTTTTTGTTTGTTTTTTGATGGGGCTGGCACGGTGGCTCACGCCTATAATCCCAGCACTTTGGGAGGTGGAGGCAGGCGGATCACGAGGTCAAGAGATTGAGACCATCCTGGCCAACATGGTGAAGCCCCGTCTCTACTTCAAAAAAAAAAAAATACAAAAATTAGCTGGGCATGGTAGCCCGTGCCTGTAGTCCCCGCTTCTTGGGAGGCTGAGGCAGGAGAATTGCTTGAACCCAGGAGGTGGAGGTTGCAGTGAGCCGAGATTGCACCACGGCACTCCAGCCTGGCGCCTGGCGACAGAGCAAGACTCTGTCTCAAAAAAAAAAAAAAAAAAAAGAAAAGAAAAAAAAGCTTAATAGGACAGTGAGTTCCCTCTGTTTGTTGATATCAATCTCTTAATCGCCTTCGAGTTCAGTTGAAAAGCTAGTTAAAAAGCCACATAACTGTGTTATTCACCCACAACTCCCAGGTTCATTTTCTTAGTCCCATCTTTCTGCCCCTTTACTTCCTTTCTCTGATCTGGCCGTGGCTCATTAAGCAAACAGACCCACCCAGGCACAGCACAACTACAAATCTCTGAAGGTGAGCCACAGACACCAGCTCTATTTAATGGAATCACTGAAGACCTTCTCGCTTGCTAATTCTCCACATTCTGTCATGCTAGTCCTCCCTCTGCAATTCTGAGGCTTTCTGATTCCCAATCCTCATTACCCACACCAGCCACTGCAGATATGATGTCTCTATATTCTTCCAGGTGTTTAGACTCCAACCTGGACTTTGGCTTGGTTCTTCCCATTGGCTCTTGGTGTTCTCCTCTCCCTAGGATGGAACTCCCTTTTTAGTTGAGCTATTATTTCATAGGTAATATGTATAACTCTGCTTCAGTCTTTTTAATCGATACATAGTATTCTATTACATAATATACTATACAGATAGACACTTAGGTACCCTTCTACCTTTTGGTATTACAAACAAAGAGGTCATAAGTATTTGCAAGTACCAAGGTAGGATAAATTTCTGGAAATGGAATTGAAGGGTCAAAAGATATATACATTTTTATTTTTATTTATTTATTTTTGAGACGGAGTCTCGCTCTGTTTCCCAGGCTGGAGTGCGGTGGAGCAGTCTCAGCTCACTGCAACCTCCACTTCTAAGTTCAAGTGATTCTCCTGCCTCAGCCTCCCAAGTAGCTGGGATTACAGGCGCCTGCCACCACGCCCGGCTAATTTTATCTATTTTCAGTAGAGACGGGGTTTCACCATGTTGGCCAAGATAGTCTCAAACTCCTGACCTTGTGATCCACTCGCCTCAGCCTCCCAAAGTGCTGGGATTACAGGTTTGAGCCACCACGCCCAGCCGTATACATTTTTATTTTGATAGATTTTGCCGAATTGTTCTCCAAAGAGTTGTTAGATTTCACTTTACTAGTGGTTTAGATCTCAGTAACATAAGCAATTTCAAATTAAATATGCCTCTTCTTTAAAGATATCTTGATATTCTACTACTGGAAATTCAAAATTGCTTCTATTTTTTCCTTTCTTCCTTCTTATTTCTCCTCCTTACTCCTTCCTCTGATTTCTCCCCATCCTGAACTCAAATTCTTCTTATTGATTTATATAAAAGTAATTCTGCTATCTCCAGACTCTTACACTTAACACTGCTCCAGCCCTGCATTTGAAATACAAACCTCAGGCCTGGCGCGGTAGCTCACGCCTGTAATCCCAGCACTTTGGGAGGCAGAGGTGGGCTAATCATGAGATCAGGAGTTCAAGACCAGGCCAACCAACAAGGTGAAACCCCATATCTACTAAAAATACAAAAATAAAGCCCGGGTTGGTGGCGTGTGCCTGTAATCCCAGCTACTCAGGAGGCTGAGGCAGGAGAATTGCTTGAACCTCAAAGGTGGAGGTTGCAGTCAGCTGAGATTGCGCCACTATACTCCAGCCTGGGTGACAGAGTGAGACTCCGTCTCAAAAAAAAAAAAAAATCGAATCTAACTTTCTTAGTTTTTTTAAATCATTTTTTTTCTTTTTTTAAATTTAATTTTTTTTAAGAGACAGTTTCTCCATGTTGTTCATGCTGGTCTCAAATTCCCAACCTCAGATGATCTACCTACCTCGGCCTCCCAAAGTGCTGGGATTACAGGTGTGAGCCACCATGCCCGGCCTCTAACTTTCTTAGTAATCCCTATGATAAAATTGAGGCTCTGGTCTCTACCCTGAACCCTATCTAATACATAGCTTGTTCTATTACCAGCTCTGCCCAGTAAAATGGCCTGAATCAGTCTGGGGGAAAAAAATGTATTCCAGGACTGCCTTAGCCTGTGGCAGAGGAGAAAGAATAGGGTGGGATCACAGGCAGAGGCGGGAGTTAGTCAAGCCCTGTCTCCCTCTGCAGAGGTGCAGCTTCCCAGTTCTGGGCTCTGGGTGGGTCCTCCCAGACAGGAAGGGAGCAGTTGGCTTAGTTAGTCTAGTTTTCCCTGGAACTCACCATACTGTGAAATTTAGGAGGTGCCTGAAGCCAATTTAGGCAAGTTCTATTCAACAAACATTTGTTGAGTCCCAACAATGGGCCAGACACTGTGCTGGGTTAGAATAGAACATAAACATGTCACATGTAGAAATAAAGACAGGCACTTCCACGGCCAGTTACCACCTAAGTGTGATAAGTGCCTGGGTCGCTGAAGACCTGAGTGTATTGTTTGGAGTGAGAGCTGGCAAGAGAAGAAGGGAAAAAGGGAAAGTAGGGATAAGGCGCCTATTACTGGGGTTTTTGGTTTCAAGGACACTATCCAGATTAGGAAAAGAAAGAATAACTGAGTAAGGATTGCTGGCAGAAAGGAAGTGCCTTCAAGAGTACTGAGTTATTCATCTGCAGGTGAGTTAAATACCTTACCTGTTTATCTGGAATGCTTGAGGGAAGGAAGGTGTGAGGGCAAAGAGCAGTCAGGAAACCTTCAGAGATCCATAATGTGTGTGTGTGTGTGTGTGTGTGTGTGTGTGTGTGTGTAGGTTTGTGTGAAATGTTAATTCCTGCTTTTTCTTGGCAGCTTTTCTGGAAATTGTGAGGACAGCTGGTGGTGGGAAAAATCACTGAAATACTGAAATTACTAGTGACCACAGCTTTTTGTCTGCTCCAGGAAGCTGGCTATCACCTGAGCCATTCCAGATGGCAGCTTGCTATGGATTTTTTTTTTTTTTTGAGACAGGGTCTCACTCTGTTGCCCAGGCTGGAGTGTAGTGGTACAATCTTGGCTCACTGCAGCCTCCGCCTCCCAAGTTCGAGTGATTCTCCTGCCTTAGCCTTCTGAGTAGCTAGAACATTAGGCACCTGCCACCACGCCTCGCTAATTTTTATATTTTTAGTGAGATGGGGTTTCACCATGTTGGCCAGGCTGGTCTCAAACTCCTGATCTCAGGTGGTCTGCCCTATTGGGCCTCTCAAAGTGGTGGGATTACAGGCATGAGCCACTGAGCCTGTTGGGATATTCTGGATTAAAATCCTATGAGTATTTATTCTTCATAGTGGTTTTTTTTCTCCCCATTAAAATGTGTAAGCTTTGATATTTGCAGCAGTGGCAGAATCAGGTTTATAATGTCTGCCCACATCATTTTCAGGTGAGTGGAAATGCTAAAAGTATATTAATATAGTAACGGTGGCAAAAGAAAGAAAGGAAAAAAAGTCATTAGTTTGCCAGTGTGGTCTATCAGCCCTCAGCTGCCACTTGACATAATCTTGCTAACATCACTCTCAAAGTAATTTCTCTTATTAAATGTGGCATAATCACCACCATATTCTGAACATGGATATTTAATATTGGAAAAAATATTTAAAGTATTTGGTATATTTAAAGGGACAAGCTGATTTTTATGGAGCCAGTTGACATTAACCTATGCTGTTTTCCACTAAGGTGAATACCCTAGGGAATGAGAAAAGCAGAAGAGAGTTAGAGAACCCTTTTAGAGGTTTCATAGCCTAAAAAATTAAACTTGACAGAATGTCAATCAATTCTCCAGAAAAAGATAACTGCAAACACACAAAACTATTTTAAAATCCCTGTTTACCCCGGGTGCAATGGCTCACGCCCGTAATCCCAGCACTTTGGGAGGCCAAGGTGGGTGGATCACCTGAGGTTAGGAGGTCGAGACCAGCCTGGACAACATGGTGAAACCCCTTCTCTACTAAAAATACAAAAATTAGCCAGGCATGCTGGCATGTGCCTGTAATCCCAGCTATTGAGGAGGTGTAGACACAAGAATTGCTTTAACCTGGTAGGAGGAGGAGGAGGTTGCAGTGTGCCTAGATTGTGCCACCATACTCCAGCCTGGGCAACAGAGCAAGATTTTGTCTCCAAAAAAAAAAACAAAAACAAAAAACTCCTCTTATAAAATCAGACAATTCAAAAGCATTGGCTGCCATCTTCAAAACCTGAAAGCAGGCTGGGCGCGGTGGCTCATGCCTGTAATCCCAGCACTTTGGGGGGCCAAAGCAGGTGAATCACCTGAGGTCAGGAGTTCATGACCAGCCTGACCAACATGGTGAAACTCCCGTCTCTACTAAAAATACAAAAAAAATTAACCAAGCGTGGTGGCAGGCACCTATAATCCCAGCTGCTAGGGAGGGTGAGGCAGGAGAATGGCTTGAACCCAGGAGTTGGAGGTTACAGTGAGCCAAGATCGCACCATTGCAGTCCAGCCTGGGCAACAAGAGTGAAACTCCATCTCAAAAAACAAAAACAAAAAAAACAACCTGAAAGCAGAGTACTGGTAGGGTTAGCATATTCAGCAAATAAAAATACAGTATGCCCAATTGTATTTGAATTTCAGGCCAAGCATAGTGGCACACACCTGTAATTCCAGCACTTTGAAAGGCCAAGGTAGGTAGATCATTTGAGCCCAGAGTTTGAGATGAGCCTTGCCAACATGGCAAAGTCCCATCTCTACAAAAAAAAAAAAAAAAAAATGGCTGGGCACAGGGGCTCATGGCTGTAACCCCAGCACTTTGGGAGGCCGAGGTGGGTGGATCACCTGAGGTCAGGAGTTTGAGACCAGCCAGGACAACATAGTGAAACCCTGTCTCTACTAAAAAAATATAAAAATTAGCTGGGCATGGTGGGGTGCACCTGTAATCCCAGCTACTCAGGAGGCTGAAGCAGGAGAATCACTCGAACCCAGGAGGTGGAGGTTGCAGTGAGCCAAGATCATGCCACTGCACTCCAGCCTGGGCAACAAGAGGGAAACTTGGTCTCAAAAACATACATGCATACATAAAATACAAAAATTAGCTGAAAGGCCGGGCGCAGTGGCTTACGCCTGTAATCCTAGGACTTTGGGAGACTAAAGTGAGTGGATTACCTGTCAGGAGTTCAAGACCAGCCTGACCAACATGGTGAAACTGCATCTCTACTAAAATACAAAAATTAGCCGAGCATGATGGCATTTGCCTGTAATCCCAACTACTCGGGAGGTTGAATCCAGGAGACAGTGGTTGCAGTGAGCCCAGATTGCGCCACTGCACTCCAGCCTTGGCGGCTAAGCAAGACTCCATCTAAAAAAAAAAAAAAAAAAAAAAAATTAGCCAAATGTTGTGCTGCATGCCTGTAGTACCAGCTATTTGGGAGGCTGAGGTGGAAGGATCACTTAAGCCCAGAAGGTCAAGGCTTCAGTGAGCTGTAATCATCTGTAATCATGCCACTGCACTCCAGTCTGGATAACAGAGTGAGACCTTATCTCTGTCTCTCTCTCTTTTTTTTTTTTTGTTAAGACCTTATCTCAAAAAAAAAAAAATCCCAGCTCTTTGGGTGGCCCAAACTGCTGAGGTCGGGAGTTTGAGACCAGCCTGACCAACATGGAGAAACCCCATCTCTACTAAAAATACAAAATTAGCTGGGCATGGTGGCGCATCCCTGTAATCCCAGCTACTGGGGAGGATGAGGCAGGAGAATTGGTTGAACCCAGGAGTTGGAGGTTGCGGCGAGCCAAGATCGTGCCATTGCACTGCAACCTGGGAAACAAGAGCAAAACTTCATCTCAAAAAAACAAATTGAATTTTAGATAAACAATGAATAGTTTTTAGTATTTAGTACCCTAACTCCTAACTATTGAATATTTTTAAGGATGTCCCATAAAATATTTGAGACCATTTACACTAAAAAACCACTCATTTCATCTGAAATTCAAATTTAACAAAGTGTCCTGTTTTTCATCTTGCAACCCTATTACTCGGGAAAGTTACTTGGTCTAACCCCTTCATTACTCTGTAGAACAAAGGGCTCCAACCTGGCTGATGAGAACATGCCCTTAGGGTTTACTACATGGAATTATAAAGTTATCATGATCATGGTAAAAGGAGAATTGAACCTTTCCTCTGCTTCATGGATTTCCATTCTATCTCTCACACTATGAAAAGCATTTAAATATATTTCCAATTATTCAGAGTGGTAATGGATTAATTTCAGTCAATAAAGAGAATATTTCATTTAGATCTCTAAGGTTAGGATTTGTTTATGTAGGGGCTAAGATCCTAGGATTAACCATATAGATTTATAAACCTAGAGAACTTGTTTCTCTTGCTAGGTTTGCTCTTCCTAGTGAGGAATGAGCAGACTTGATTTTGTAAAGCAGTTTCGGGACTTGAAAAATGCTGAATGAACATATTTTTTTCCTAATGAAGTTATCACCCACAATGAAGTAACCTACAAAGGATGACCTCATTGTTAGGCTTTGTAGGACTTGTCATACTATGTCAGATCTCCAGGGTGGAAGTCTGACTAATGGAGGCTGGAGTAGTAGTACTCCAGAGGTGGGTTGAAAACAGCAATGTTTCTCTGAGTCTGCTTTAAGCACTCATGGAAAGAGCATTCTTTTCAGCATCAGGTGATGTTCTGCAGCACAAGATTCTATTACCCTCATTTGAGCTGCCTGGTTATTCTAGCAATCAGATCTTTCTGTCTCCTTCCTGTTACTTGGCCTTGACATCAACTATCATGTGCCCTTTTTGCCTTGACTCCCAGGCATAAAGCTCTTCTTTCATTTTCTTTAACCCCAAATGCTAGAATATTGGATTTTCTAGGACATTTACATGGCTTCTGATGACAATGGAGAATATCTGCATTCAGGACTGTCCTGTAAAATCTAGGGCATGTGTGGTCCCCCTTGTCAACACATTTCAACACTTGTCCTCTGACAGTTACCTAGGACAACAAGGATATTCATAAAGGAGAGAGGCCTGGGAGTCAGAAATTCTTCTCATCATGGGTTTTAGCCATTGCTTTGCAGTTAACTCTGGGCAAATTACTACATCTATCTTTGTCCTATGTCAGTTTTTGACCCCTTGTATTTGAAGCCCCCTATAACAATTATTATTATTATTTTGAGATGAAGTCTCGCTTTGTCACCCAGGCTAGAGTACAGTGGCACATTCTCAGCTCACTGGAACTTCCACCTTCCAGGTTCAAGAGATTCTCCTGTCTCAGCCTCCCAAGTAGCTGGGATTACAGGTACATACCTCCATGCCTGGCTAATTTTTTGAATTTTAGTAGAGACAGGGTTTCATCATGTTGCCCAGGCTGGTCTCGATCTTCTGAGCTCAGGGGATCCACCTGCCTTAGCCTCTCAAAGTGCTAGGATTACAGGTGTGAGCCACTGTGACCAGCCCCTATAACAATTATAGAGAACTAAGCAATAGTAAATAATTTTCAACTTACTTTGGCTATCCTTAAAATGTAAGTTTTGAATCCTAGTGTTAGTAACATAGCATACTGGACTTCCTTACCATGAAGCAGGAGAAAAGTTAGGGAAAACAAGGGACTTCAAGATTTTACCATTTTAGGCTGGGCACAGTGGCTCATATCTATAATTCCAGTCCTCTGGGGAGACAGGAGGATGGCTTGAGCTCAGGAGTTTGAGACCAGCCTGGGCAACATGGCAAAATCCCATTGCTACCAAAAAACTCCACACAAACTAGACGGATGTAGTGGTGCATGCCTGAACTCCCAGCTACTTGAGAGGTTGAGGTAAAGGAAAACTGAGCCTGGGAGGCAGAGGTTGCAGTGAGCTGAGATCACATCACTGCACTCCAGCCTGGGTGACAGAATGGGACCCTGGTATCTGCTCTAAGAACTGCAACTTGTAAAGTCTGAACCCAACCTGGATAGAATTAGTGTTCTAATTTCTGGAAAAAAATAAAAGGAGGTGCGGCTTATAAACTAAAGAAAATGATTTACTTTGTTAGACAGCAGTAATAGCACTTTTTCTGTAAAATAGTGACTCCTTTTCTCCTCTTCCACCTCCTCCATTCCTTTGATTCTGTCACCATCTCCTGTATGTACTGATATCCTCTTACATTGAGATAAGACAGTAATGAATCACTTTAGCAAAAGTACATAAAGCTAGACAAAGATGACATCGTTTGGCATCTCTTGGCACTGAAACACATCGGGATAGAGCACAGCAAGAATTCAGGGTTTCCTGATACAGAGTTGCCAAAACTGTGGCCTCCACTTCACAGCTAATGTAGGTTTGGGGCAAGAAGAATATAAATCTCTCTAGAATGGTTTAAATTGTGCCTTTTTGCCTAAAAACTTTTGTCTTTTTTTTTTTTTGACCTGCCCTAATTCCTGATGTCAGGTCCCTAGGGTATTTGTGCTATGCCTCATTCTTAGTGAATTTATATTTTATACAGTGTGATCACACTTTGAACTAAAATAGACCATATCCAGAAACCTGCCGGTGCAGGGCTAAAGAATATGAGCAGTTTGAATTGCTTTTTGTCTCTTTGGCTTGTTCTTGAATCCCTTCACCAAAATAGAGATGTTACCATCAGATTTTATTTTATTTTATTTTTTTAAAAGGCACTAAATCCCAAAGGCTAACCTCCATGCCAAGACAATTTTTCTAAAACATGTATATCTGAAAATGAAAGGGTCTCAGATGCTTACCTTATAGTTTCTCTTCAGCTCTAGAACTGTTTGTTTATTTGGGACACTATGACTTTTGGTTCAGTCCATGAATAAACAGGTCACAAGCCAATTTTTAGCTCCCTTTATACTTTTTAAGTATTTATTAATCTTGACTCCTGTGCAAACTGTAGAAAGGCTGGCAGCAGAAGATTCTTATCCTTAGTTATTTATGTGGCTAAGATTCCAAAGCAAATTGCTCTCTCAAACTGTAGGGAGGCTAGCAGCAGAAGATTCTTATCTTTAGTTATTTATGTGGCTAAGACTCCAAGGCAAATTGCTCTCATAAAATCACACCCCATGAGATGTGATTCTGCCAGATTAGCAGGCCTTAATGTCTTGGGTCTCCTCTCTTCACTCCACCCTTAACCTGGGTTAAGCTTATTCTCTTTGCTGGGCCTTGGATCACATATTAGGTGAGGACTAATTCTGATGTCAATTCTTCTTTTCAAGGATTTAAGAAGCAAACAGAAATAGAGCCAAGGGTGGAGAAACTGAGGCCCCCCAACTTGCCAAGCTGCTGAGACTTCTAATCTTCTTGGCTACCCCACTGGTCTGGTTCAACCAGAGCTCATGCTGATTTTTTTGGATTTGACATCAAGGCAAACATCATTGCAAACTAAATTCCAGCATGCCAGCTCCAGAACACTGTAACCTTTAAAGACTTGAGATTTTGCCTGGTGCGGTGGCTCATGCCTGTAATCCCAGCACTTTGGGAGGCCAAAGTGGGTGGATCACCTGAGGTCAGGAGTTTGAGACCAGCCTGGTCAAAATGGTGAAACCTGTCTCTACTAACAATAAAAAAAAATAGCTGGGCATGGTGGCATGCACCTGTAGTCCCAGCTACTTGGGAGGCTGAGGCAAGAGAATCGCTGGAACCCGGGAGGCAGATGTTGCAGTGAACCGAGATCATGCCGCTGCACTCCAGCCTGGGTGACAGAGCGAGACTCCATCTGAAACAAAGAAAGAAAAGAAAGAAAGAAAGAGAAAGAACAAAGAAAGAAAAGAAAGAAAAGAAAGACAGACAGACAGACTTGAGATTTCAGGAGAAATGTTATAGTAGCATTCCAGAGACCCACGCATCAGACACAGACATACGCCTTCTTGTTTGCAGCAGAGGGTATTGGCTATCATATGAATTGACTCCCTAACTGATATTCTGCAAAGCCCTAGTGGCTGACCCTTCATAACAGGACATAGCCAAACAGGTCATCTCAGTTTGAAGATAATCAACAAAGGGGTTAGGTTTGGTCTTGCAGTTGTGTCAGTCCTTTAGGATTGGTAAACAGACCTGCAGAAGTAGTTGTGAAAAGGGAAGCAGAAGTACTGGAAAAAAAAAAAAAAAAAGAAGGGCTATAAAGGAAGTGAGAAAGGTGGAAATGTATGACTTTTTCAACTTCCTGATGGAAAGATACCAAGAAAAATAAAACTCTTTCTGATCAGATAGGACCTTTCTTTGGCCACATTTTGATGTGCATAATGTCATATTGCTATCCCCAAATAAATATAACTATGTACCTATCCATCAATCTATCTAATCTATAGCTCACATATTATCACTTATTATTATGTCAAATTAAGTTTGCATCAGTATAGCAGACATTTTAAAGCATGTGAAATTAATCTACTTTCCTTTCATGAAGAACACACGATGGGTAGGCAGCATTCTATCTACTCACATTTCCAACTGCCATTTCAACAGCCATTTTAAGTTACAGAAGAGTCAAGGCTGGGACCTCATGGCATCACTTCCCATGGATTGTTCTCCGACTTTCTGTGTTCCTGGCTTTTGGAACCCCTTCACCATATTCCGCAGGTAAGACACATATTAGTGGAATTTGAGTTATAATTTGTATGCTTGAAATTGACATTGAAGGCCATAATTTCTAAGTCAGGGAGGCTAAATAGTAACTATTATGCTTTGTTTTAATGTAACTTGGTGGTTTTGTAATGGTCTCTCAAACTCTCCACATATTTCTCTATGTTCCACAGCCAGAGTTTCTCTCCTTCCTGCCTGAATATTTTGGCTCCCTAATCTAATTTTCTTTACATTCTCTTTGCTGTGAAATACTTCTTTCGATGACTTACATTTGCTCTCTATATATCCTTTACTTCAACCTTTTACCAGTCCTGCAATGAAGACGATTATCACATTAAGAAAGTAACAGGCTTTTTTGGCTAGGCTTGGTGTCTCACACCTGTAATCCCAGCACTTTGGGAGGCTGAGGTGGGCGGATCATCTGAGGTCAGGAGTTCGAGACCAGCCTGACCAACATGGAGAAATCCCGTCTCTACTAAAAATACAAAATTAGTCAGGCATGGTGGCATATGCCTGTAATCCCAGCTACTTGGGAGGCTGAAGCAGAATCACTTGAACCTGGGAGGTGGAGGTTGTGGTGAGCTGAGATTCTGCCACTGCACTCCAGCCTGGACAAGAGCAAAACCATGTCTCAAAAAAAAAAAAGAAAATAATCGGCTTTTTTTTTTTTTTTTTTTGAGATGGAGTCTCACTTTGTCACCCAGGCTAGAGTGCTGCAATGGTGTGATCTTGGCTCACTGGAACCTCTGCCTCCTGGGTTCAAGAAATTCTTCTGCCTCAGCCTCCTGAGTAGCTGGGATTACAGGTGTCTGCCACCACACCCAGCTTTTTTGTATTTTTAATAGAAATGGGTTTTCACCATGTTTGCCAGGCTGGTCTTGAACTCCTGACCTCAAATGATCCGCCTGCCTCAGCCTCCCAAAGTGCTGGGATTACAGGCATGAGACACTGCACCCAGCCATGTTTTGTTTTTAATCTTTTCTGTGATTTTATGAAAGAAAGTTGCCGCTAGTCTTAGGTTCACGCAGTTTCTCTATGGGCCACACATCTTGTACATACAGGAAAGGCTACAGACTGAGTAAAATATTCTCTCTTGGTTAATTGATTAGTCAGCTCAATAACAGTTGAGATGTACTTTGTGCAGGGTCCAGTACTGAGAGTGATGAAGGAATTAGAAAACAAACTCTTGCCAGTAGTACATCTTGCAAAGACACACACATAAAACAAATTTAAAACACAATTACAGAATAAGTACAAATAAGTCAGCAAAAGCCAGTACTTGTAAGTTGATGGGAAGAGTTAGAGTTGGGTAGAGTTAGTCAATGAGGACTTTCTGGAAAAGGTGAGTTTTGAAGGAAGGGAGGAGCCCCAGTTTTCGGAAAAGATGAGGAGGTAATTTCAGCAACAATGCATGAGCAATGTTAGAGAAGAGAAGAATGAGCAAGCTGTAAGGGCCAAGCATTAAACTGGTTAGCTCGTTAAGACTGGAGAATATATGTTAAAGGGTAAGAAAACAAGTCTGGGCAAATGGTAAGGACAGTTCATGGAGAGCCTTAAATGGTTATGAATGAAATTTGCTTTAGCAGACATAATGAAAATAACATTTTGAGAAGCTGAGAAACAGATGGACTACAATAAAATAAAACTGGGCCAGGCACAGTGGCTCACGCCTGTAATCCCAGCAGTTTGGGAGGCTGAGGTGAGCGGATCACCTGAGGTCTTGAATTCGAAACCAGCCTGACCAACATGGAGAAACCCTGTCTCTACTGAAAATACAAAATTAGCCAGGCGTTGTGGTGCGTGCCTATAATCTCAAATGTTTTGAATCTGCTACTTAAAATTACAGGAATTTAGGCCGAAGAGACTCAAGGACTCAAGTCACGCCTTTTCGCTGACCGGAGGCAGAATCTAGTTTGGGGTTTTGCTTGTAATTGGTATTTATTTTTTAATTAATTAATTAATTTATTTATTTTTAAAAAGACGGGGTTTCACCATGTTGGTCAGGCTGGTCTTGAACTCCCGACCTCAGGTGATCCGCCCGCCTTGGCCTCCAAAGTGCTTGGATTACAGGCGTGAGCCACCACGCCCGGCCTTG